>JASXSY010000167.1:0-181642 GCA_034509805.1 Sipha maydis
AAAATATTATATTTAAGTAATATATTTATTATAATATTATATATTTATTTTTAATGCTCATGTAATCATTACTTAGAAAAAAAATATTGACATTTTTACTTTATAAAAGGAATATACTAATTTTAACTTGTACATCAAGAAATAATTTTTATAATTCTTTATTTCGAGAAAAGAGTTTATTTTTACATGCATTCTTTGATTGGCAAAGCCACTTAGGCCAGATCACGAAGGCATGTTTTTCCGAACACCGAATTACGACAACTGTAAAAATAATGAACATATATCTATGATACGAGATTCTTAACTATATGACTATATACGTATAGAAATTTATACATTAAAAATAAATAACTTATATCCACATATAAAAAAGGTTATAGAAAACTCAAATCCATGAAGTTTAAAAAACTTAAAAAAATTCATATTTCATGGTTATATAATCATAATATGTATTATATACTATTTCCAAATTAATAAGGATATGAGTCTAGTATTTTATGACTTAAACCCTATCTTTTTTATAATAAAACACCAACTGTTTATAACATTTAAAACCATATTTATTATTTGAACCAAGCTACATCCACGTAATTAATATTTAGAAACGTTTTGTTGAATTTTAGCAAGCAAATACTAAATTACATATTATAGTGGGTGCATATAACTAATCATTTCATGTAATTATTTAACATGAGTTTTAATGAGTTTAAAATCATAATGATTAATCCTAATCTAATATTAATTTATTTTGTTTTTTGAATTGTTGAGATTTATTATTCATTAAGTTTTAATATTAACCCAAGAAAGTAAAAAAAAAGAAGTTTTTTAGAGTTTAAAAGAAAATTTTTTTTACAAATATAACAATTAAATAAAACTGTGTAATCAAATTAAAGTTTTTTAACGTTTTTAATTTATAAAAAAAATACTTTCCTCTCGTTTAAATAACTATCTTATAATTTAAAAAATGTACTCCATAATCTCATTATGTTTAAAATATTAGTAAAATAGATTAATATCCTACTGTTAAAATATATTAAACGACTACGTTAGCTGTCTACTAAAAAATTACAGGTATTTTTCAAGTTCTAATTAAATTTCAAAATACTTTCGAAAACTTTTTGTTAATTATGAAAAATATGAAGTAGAACATATATCATTACGTTATATAATACACAACCACTCATGATTGAACATCACCAACTCATGATATGAATAAATTATAATGTATTTTATTTGTTTTTGACAAAAATTAGTTTTAGAAAGAAAATTTAAGGAATTATTTATAAACGTATTCCGTTTAATAAGTTGATAAATCGTGAACGCTAAATTAATATAGTGTGAAATTTAATATTTATATAAGATTAATATTGTAATAGTTATTATAATATACACACTCATAAAATATATACTTAGTTTAAATAAATATGTTTTGAAAAAAAAGTGTAAAGTTTAACTTAATCTTATATATCATATATAGATAAATTTAAATGTACAGCAGCTTCTCTCTATTGATAACGATTCAATCGGTGTTTACCCTTCAATTACAAAATCTTTGAAATTTTTTTTCTAACTTAGAAATATGCCAATCCTTCCAAATATTTTTCCCGTTAAATAGTAAACATATTTGCAAAATTATATTTTTAAGTTATTATCTCAAAGTGAAATAAATACTCCTAAAATATACCTCTCACGTAAAAGTATATAATGGATGGAAAAAAACAATCCAATTTATTAACTAAATTGAAAATAAGCAATAAGTAGGTACGAAAGTTCGGGAATATAAAAGTAAAATCATATTGTAAGTATTTGTTTTTACTTTTTTAGAACAGACAATACGAAAAGTAAAAACAAATACTTGCAATATAATGTATATTAAGTATATACTATAACATATATATTATGTAACCTAGGTACGTATTGGTATTTGGTAAGTATGTATATTATATAAATAAAAGATCGGAACACTCGGAACCCAAACAACAAAATGTAATGAATGCTTGTATTTACAGTTAAAAATACCACGGGTATTGTTCAATAGGGCTCGACATTTTGTTAGGGTTAAAAAATGGGGTCGTTTGTTCAAAAAAATGTTTGCTCCATAATTCTTGTGAAATACTCACTGTTTGTCTTTTGTAAACCAACAAATAAAAAACATAAGCCATACTCATTTATAAGGAACATACAGTACCAACTCGTGATTGGCGGAATATGTAATGTTAATAAAATATCAAATATAATTAGTTTTAAATATTTGAACATCGTAGATAAACGTTATTAATATCTTTTGTAAACTAAAATTACTAAATAGTATACATAAATACAAATAAACTATTGTTTTTTAAACTTGTTTTATGAATCAATCGAAAAAAAGTTAATACACGTCTTAGCGTTTAAAAAAATGATCAAATATTTCTCCAATCACACATTATAAATACATCGCTTATACATAAATAATTGTACATAATAATACATAATTATACATAATAATTGTCAAGCATGATTTAACATTAATATCCCAAAGAAATTATCATATAATTAAAAATGGCTTACTCGTTCAAATTAAGTTTTTGATATTTTTTTGCGATTTTTGTTCTGTTTAAAATTTGAAACGAGCCACGCACAGATAAATCAAAGAAATTACAAATTTATTAAATTAGCATATTACATCATATTGCATAATTATTTTGAATAACTTAATTATTTTTCTACTCATAAAAATATAATGATATCGTATCGGTGAAAATGTAATAAAGATACATAGTTTCGTGTAAAAAAATAATAAATGTCAAATTATTTTGCTTGTCTAAGGATTGTTTAGATATTACGTAGTTACTCAAAATTGAAAAATATTTGAGCAGACTTATCAATAATAATAAGCATGTTTAACTAAGCCTATTATTCATGATCATATTATGTATAACATCTGAAAATAGCTAAAACATCAAAAGTTAGTCTTTAACGTGTTCGTTCTTTATTTTATTAAAAATACCATTAATACTAATTATGATATATTGTCCGTTGTATACGCTTGTACGCAGGTAGAGACTCATTATATATCTCCATTTATATTGTTATCTACATAAGTATATGCAGATAATCTTTTACTGTTAGTTAAAACAGTCTTGTTATATAACTATTGCCATAAACATCATTATATAATATTTTTATTACTGCGTAGTGTATAATTTGCATGCATATACACATAACGACATAACTTTATTAACTTTTATAAATTAATTAATTACACCGCATATGAAACGAGTGAATTTTGTTTTCGACATAGTTATAATATTGAGAATTTGGATATATTCAATATTTGGTTCGTAGAAGATGGATTATGTCGCAAACTCACAATCCCGAGTGTTTTTATAAATTTCGCTTAAGTAAAAAAAAAATCTTTTCAACGGTATGCAAAAAAACTTTTTATACAGCAGTACTTAACATACACAACGAAAAGCATATTGTCGTCATATATATATATATATATATATATATATATAATGTATGTATATAAGATCAATTTCTTCTTTTCACATGTATATTTACATATGTTTTATGACTACCTATTTATCCATAATAATTCGTTCTTTACAGCTTCTGAAAGTGGTTCCCGCCCGAAGTACACCTATAAATACGACTGCGACGCGTGCTGTCGAGCTGAATACTTCTTAACAGTCGTTTAACGGTCTGTGCAGAGCAGACCGTGATAATATACTTTAAAAAGGTCTTAACTTTATAACGTTTCAAGAATCGAGTGTCATTATATTTATATAAATATTATATATATACACACTGTTCGTATACATTTCGGTCGTATTTCGTTTATCTCTGTGTGAATAAGTGACAATTCTATGTGCAGTATAGACTATGAAATATAGGAAAATAACTACGTTAAATCTAATATTAGAACCTATGGATTGTTTGCACCACGACCACCAATAATAAAATCACAGTAAAACATCACCTAGTCTCAAAATAATAATTTACTCAGCGATTTGTGTTTAAGATGTTTTCGGATTAGACACGAAACGTAAACAATCTAGTAGTCTAAGAACGTTATATGCAACGCTGGTGATAAAATAATCCCCTAATATATTGTTCAATGTTTATAATATCTGCGCGTGAAGTGCCATAACTATAGTATTTCGGAGCCCGTGCGAAGGGGTAAATGTTGAGGCACCCTATTGCAGCAATTAATTTATGTACTCCTTCCTGCGTATAGTTCAAATACTTTAAGAGTGTTTGTTAACAAATTTATACACATAAGATTTTGGCTATAGTATCTTAAATTTTTTTTTAACTATTGGTATTGAACAATAAACACCCAAAACGTATGCGTTAAAATGTTAAAGGTACGCGTTGCACAGTATACATTGTGAATTGTTCAAACGTTGAAGTTAACGTCAGAGTATAAGTATACTATAGTTTCTAACTAATAACATATTTTATAACTATGGATTACGATAGTATGATAATAATAATTTGTACAACCTGCAATACGTCAGTGTTGACCACTGGCAGCTTGTACGGTAACCCGTACGGGTGTGGGTGTTGCGGCGGCAACCGGGTGTTGATGGCACTGGTGCCGAGGACGTTCAGTTCGGGGACGGCATTGGCTTCTTTGACTTTTAAATTGCTCTTAAACGGCTTTTTGATGGCTGACGATGCGGTCGGTTCGGCGGCGCCCGGTGGCTGGGACGAACCGAACAGCTGTTGGTGTTGATCAAGAGCGAACGTGACGCGTTGCGACCGGCCGAAAGAACCACGGCCACCGGACGACGAGGACGATGACGTGGACACCGTCCTACCAGTGGCAGTGTACTGGTCGGGCTCGGCCACGGTGACGGTGGCCGGTGGCGGCAGTAGATCTTCGGCCGAAACGGTTCGTTTGTTGATGAACATGGGCCTGGACGTGGCCTGGTGCTGGCCGCAGTTGCACGACGACGACCGAGGTGGTCTGCCGCAGTCAGTGCCGCTGCCGTTCTGCTGCTGGTACGCGAGCGGCGGCGGTGGCGTGGGTGGCAGCCCGGACGGCACGATGCCGGCGTTCTGCAGTTTGGTGCTGGCCGCTTGCAGCTTTTCCTGGATGAACGCACGTTTGGCACCGAAGTCCGGGTCCCTGGCCGCCGTCACCCGTGTGCTGGACAGCGTGTGATAGTGATGGTGATGGTGGTGATGGTGCACGGGGTTCCGGCCGTCCGCGCTCGAACACCGTTTCGTGAACTTCTTCCGTCTGTAATCGAACGACGGCTCGCTCTGCGTGGACTCCACATCCGTCTGGACGCCGGATGGCGGTGCCCACGACGAACGCACTGACGACGAAAGCAGTGTGCCGAACCTGGACTCGGTGAGGTTTCCGAGGGATTGACGCCGGCACGCCGCGTCTAGGGACGCGGACGATGGCAGTATTCGCGGGCATGGTTTGGCCACCACGCCGAGTGCCTCGGCAGCACTGATCTTCCGGCCACCGCCGCCGCCACCGCTGCCGCTGTCGGACGATGACTTGTTTTGCTGGTTGTTGACGAGTGCGGGCGAAGAACACCGGCTTCCTGCTGATGACCGGAACGAGGACCTATAGGTCGAATCCTTGACAGATAGCGGCGGCGAACTTTTCTTATCGACGGCCACCGCCGTGTCCGCCGGTAGGCTACCACGTTTTTCGGCCAACGGCGACGACGAAACGGCCGTGACCGCCTTAATCGCGCTATCCGAATGGTGTCGAACCTTTTGAGAATGCAAGTTCTTCACGGGGGATTCGATGGTCCGCACCCATATGTCCGCAGCACCGTCATCGTCGTCGTCGTCATCACCACCGCCAACACCGTTTTCGTCGTCATCCGTGCTCTCGGCCAATGTGGACGTGCCCGAGTCCACTTCCACGGGAGGCTTGTGATCGCACGCCGCATTGGAAGTCACCACGGGTTTGACAGCGCATCCGTTTTCAAACTTGCTGATCAACGCCGAAGCGGACAGGTCTTCGTCCGGTTCGTTCACTGTCGTCTGCGGCAGCGGTGGTAGTGGCGAAGAATCGTCATCCACCGAAACGATCGTTTGCGGCGGTGGCGGCGATAGCGGTGGCGGTGGAGGTGGTAAGGAGGTGATCACAGTCGGTTCCGATGTCTTGGCGGACGGTACCACTACCGGTTCCGATGGTTTCTTGGCAGACTGCACTACCGGTTCTGAAGGTTTCTTAGCCGGCACCGTCGTCAACCGAGTCTGTTCGCCTCTGGGTGGCACTGGTGGCGGTTTTTGTTTAGCGGCGGCAGTGGACGTCCGAACCGGTGGTGTCGGAGCACCACTGTTACCGCCGCCGTTGGTGGTGGTGGTGGTGGTGGTAGCGGTCGAAGCGATAGCCGTGAACGTGTGCAAGACGGACGCGGATACCGGGGTTTGCTGCGGTGGCTGTGATTGCCGATGGTCAGCAGCGGCGGATGACGATGGCGGTGGTGGAGATGGCGCCGCCGCCAGGTAAGTGAACGGTTTACCAAACGCAGCGGCCGGCCGCATGTCGTCACCGAAGAAGAAGATGATGTGTCCCGCCGGCCTGGTGGCGTGCGAGAACCCGCGGCCGTTCACATGGAACGAGAAGGGCACTACGACGTACGGCGGTGACGGATGATAAGCGGACACCGGTCCGGTTCAAAACGCGATCGGGCCGCGAGTGGAACGGGGTGCGGAGTGCGAGAAAACGGTTTGCGAAAATCCTCGTCGTGACCGCTGCGTGAAACGCGTGGTATACCGTACCGTCGACTACGGTGCCGGGCGAAGCATACGCAGCGTGTACGGACCGCGGTCAGACGATGCCGCTGATGCACCGTGTAACGTCCGACCGACGGCGATTTCGATTCACTGGTCGCGGTGTTTGCCGTCGTCCGGTGCGTATTGAAACGTATGCGCGTACGTGCGTGTGTAGGTGTGTGCGCGCCCCTCACACGAGAGAGCCGCCCGCGCGCGTTTGCGTGTGTCGTCGCGTACTGGGGACCGGCCGCCGACGTAGAAAGCGCGGACGTCCGTCGTGTGGCGGCGGCGGCGGCGGCGGCGGTGGCGGCAACGGCGGCGGATCGAATGGCAGCTCGTGCGCATGACCGTTGCAAAGGACGCGCCGCTCCAGTGGGACCGGCAAGTCCCTTCGCGCGCGGCGTGTGCGTGCATGCGCGTGCGAGTGCGAGTGTGCGAGCGCCAGCGCTCCGCGGAGTAGTACAACAATTATGGTGCGCGGAAACCGGCCACCGCTACTCTCCGCGTTCGCCGCTGTCACCCTTTCGCCGCGAGCTCGGGGTGCGTGTCGTGCCGCTCGGTGCCGGCAACTTTTCATCTCCGAAAACGCGTATTTCCTCCGCGCGAAAAAACCTAACCTATAACAACACGGGCGCGTAAAACAGCGCCGCCGTGATTATGTTACACCCGAACACAATAGATATCGCGTACACGTTTAACACCGTAACTCGATATCGATCGTAAACACCCCGTGAACCACGCCGCATTATTAATATTATTATTATTATTATTATTATTATTATTAATATTATTATTATTATTATTATTATTATTATTATTATTATTATTATTATTATTATAATTATTATTATTATTGTTATTATTATCGTTATTAATTTTATTTTCGTTGTTATTATTATTGCATTGAACGCGATAGTGTTGCATACAATGCCGCTGCCGCTCTTGTATCGTAGAACACAATACGTGTATTGTTTTTGAAATTATTATTTCGCACAAAATGCCAGTTCGGTGTACTGTTTATCGTTTTTGATGTTGTTGTTACCGATAATTCTTACAACACCTGTTCGTATGCGGTTATCGTGTTTTGTCGCTGCACCGCGAACCCTGTTATCGTAGGCTTTCGTTTCAACTACCTGTGTAACGCATTATCATTATACATTCGGTTGAACATTTTTGTCTGTATTGTTGTTGTTATTCCAAAAAACGATAAGGCATATGTTATACATTTCATCGACGACGTGTCATGATTGGTGTTAAGTAAAATAGTTTTCGGAGCCCTCGAAATGATTGATGTGAAGTTGCGAATAAAAACGAATTGCAAAAGTATAGTGTATGAGTCGAGTCGCTGAGATTTATTATTTAATTCCACTCTTGTTTCCTCATCGCAGCAAGAAAGTTAAGTAACAATTTTATTAGAATATCTCATAATATTTACATATCATCGGTTTGGTTTTTAATGCACAAAACGTTATTTATTTATGTATTTAAGTACAACAAAATTGTATAATATTCGTTAATTGTGTAGGATTATAAATTATCCCCAGTTTTATCATAAAAAATATAATTTTTGTTATCCTTACGAAATACTATGTGTACTATTGAATATACTCGTACGTAGTAAGAATGTTTACAAGAAGTTTTAATCTACAACCAATACTTCCTTTTAACAAATTAGTAATGGTCATGAATTTGAATTTGATTTTAGATTCTGAACGGAGTGATGGAATTGGTTTTACAATGATGTGTGTTTTTTTTTTATATTTTTTTTTTTTTTTTGTGTCTGACGACACCTTTTTTGGCAGTAAAAATTGTCAATATTTTTAAATGCGACGGGAAAAACCCTAAAAAAATAAGGGAAAAACGGGAGTTTTAACGCAAAACCGGTTTTCGACAAAATAAAATATTTTATTTTGCTATAACTCAAAAACTAATCGATGTAAATACTTGAAATTTTCACCAAATGTTTAGATTAGCGTTCTCTATACACCGTTAAATTTTCAAAGTATTTTGACTTTTATTGAGCTATTTATAGACAATTGAAATTTTCAATTTTTTTAATTTTTTTTTTTAAAAATAACGATATAATTTTTTTGGCCGGCCAGAAAATCTTGAAAATTTAATACAAGGTTTCTTATAAGTTGTTCCTTAACTGATAAAAAAATATCTAAAATTAACAAATCTATTATAATGACCTATCCTATGAAGAGTCGCACTTCACCCCCAAGTGTACAGCAGAGCGACCCCATCCGGTTCTTTTTTATTTGTTATTTTGTCAATCGCCCAAATGCTGGTTGGCAGCAATTTTTCACTCTTGGCGTTTTTTCGTTTTCCTATTTAATTAGCAATAAAACCTGAAATCCATATATCTAACTATTTTACTAATGTATTCCAATGGCAGTCACCCTCTGCTGTTATTCCCTTCAATGGCACCTTCTATTATCCTGCTAAGTAGATTTTCATGACGCAGTATGTGTCCTATTACTTGGCTCTTCTTGTATTTAATGTCTTCAGAAAGCTTCGTGTTTCTCCGGCTCATTGATTAACTTTTTCAATTGTTATATGTTCTGTTCAGCTTATTCTAAAAAGCCTTCTGTAACACCATGTCTCGAATGCTAGAAGTCTCTTTTCTTTTCTTTTAGGTATGGTCCAAGTCTCGTTTCCATATAGAGCTACGCTTCAAATATTAGTTTTTAATAAGTTTTTCCTCACTTTTATATCAATATTTCTGGATATAAAAATATTTTTTTTGCTCTAAAATACACATTTAGCCTGGTTTTTTCTGCATATGATCTCTTTTGTACTACGGCCATCCTCAGTTATCTTACTTCCAAAACGTTTGTATTCCTTTACTTGTTCTAGTGATTCGCCATCTAGTGTAATTTGGTTTTGTATTCTTTCGTTACTGCTGCAAATAAGGATTTTAATATTTTTCCTATTTATTTAAATACTCATTTTTCAGTGTCGAATTCATTATTTCTAAGATTCTCTGTAGTTCCTTTTCGTTATCTGTTATTACCGCTATGTCATCTGCAAATCTTAGCAAATCTATTGTTTCACCGTATATTCATATCCCTACTTCAATTTCTTCTTTTACTTTATTTATCACTTCTTGTACACAGTGGCGGCGGGATGTAGAATTATTTGAAGCAATTGCTTCAAATATGAAATGCGTGGGTGGGTAGCTGAGTCCGGGTGGGTGTAAAATTGTATGATCGCATTATAAATATTAATACAAATATTATAATTGATATAATAAAATATAATATGCTAGTATGCTACCAAGTCACTGTGCAGACCAGCGTGCGTTATCGACGTTTTCGTAGTTATTTTAGTTCTATTTTAAGTAATCAAACAATAATAATTGTTATAAGAACTAAGGTGGTCAAAATATTAAAAATATACAATATGCTTCAAATACTAAAAAAGTTCACGCCGCCACTGCTTGTACATACAGGTTGAAAGAGATGGAGACAATGTGCAACCTTGCCTCACTCCCTTCTTGATTTTTGCATCTTCCTAGCTATTTCCCCATCGAATTACTTCTATTTCTTGTAATAACAAGCTTTTGATTATCGTTCTATCCTTATACGTAACCCCGACTTTTTTCAAAATTTTAAATATTGTTTTCCATTTCACATTATCAAAAACTTTTTCTAGATCGACGAAAGCTATAAAAGTGTATTTTTCCTTTCCTATTCTGCTTTTCAATAACTTGTTTTAGTGCTAAAATAGTTTTCCTAGTGCTTTTTCCTCTCCTAAAGCCAAATTGGTCCTCCGTTAGCAATCCCTCTATTACTTATTCCATTCTCTTAACAGAATTCGGGTAAGAATTTTGATGCAAACTTATCATCCTATGTTATTCGCATATTTTTGCCGTTGTTTTCTTTGGGATTGGTACAATTATACACTTTGTATAATCTCCTGGTACTTGTCAAATTGCAAAGGTTTTTTGGATCAGTTCATAAACTACCTTTATTGTATTTTCTCCACAACTCTTTAAAAGTTACGGCGAAATTTCATCAACTCCAGGTGCTTTATAGTTCTTTAGCTCCATGATAAGGTATTAATCAAACTTTTCTCTCATTATACTTTTTTATTTACTTCTTCAGTATCACTATGATTTTCTTCTTCTATTTCTGTATCTAATATCATATCATCTTCACTGTGCAGTTTTCTAGGTACTTTTTCCAAAATGTTGCTACTCCTGCTTCATCATATACAATATTGCCATTTAATTTTTTGATAATTGACATTTTAACTTTCTTTTCTTCAAAAAATCTTCTAATCATCCCATACGTCTTATCTATTAATCCTACTTTTAACGCTTCATTAAAATCCTGGAAAATTTTACTTAAGAAAACTTCCTTGCTTTTCTTACATTCTCTATTTGGTGCATTTATTAATTTTCTGTATTTTTACATTCCTCTTTGGTCTGTAGAATTTTTATACCTCCTCTTTTCATTAATAATTTCCAGAATTTCTTTCTTTTATCCATTATTTTCTTATGGCTCCTCTTGATTTTTCTAAAACTTCAACCGCATTATTCAATATGCATCGTTTAATATTTCCCCAATTTTCCTCAATGTTTGTATTATAGAACTTTGTGCGTCATAGGTCTCCATTATAGCTAACCTACCTATTTTCTTTTGCAGTTTCTTAAACTAAAGTTCACAATGCATTATTACCCGGTTATGATCACTATTAATAGCGGTTCCTGGATAACTTTTACTATCTTTTAATTGATTATTATACTTTCTTCTTATCAGTACATAATCTATTTATGCTCGTTTTATGTCGCCAGGAACTTGACATGTATATTTTCTTCTCTTGTAGTGTTTAAAATGAATGTTTATTATTATTAAATTATTTCATACACAGAACTCTTATAAGATTCCCCCTCTTGTATTTCTAATTCTAAGTCCATACTTTCCGATAATATTATTTTCTTTCTCTTCCCCCACAGTAGCATTAAAATCTCCTATTATTATAAGATTTTCTTCTCCTTTGATAGTCTTCATTAAATTATTTAGTTCTTCATATATTCTTTTTACTTCATCATCCTCTTCTTCTGTGGTGGGTATATAAACTTAAATTATCACTGTGATATATGAATAGAATTATTCTGTCGCTATATTGCATATACCCTTACAATTTGTGTCCCACATTATTTTGAAGAACTAATTTTACTCCTTTGTGCCCATCCTTCCATCTTTGGTTCATGAGTAAATCACTCTGTTTTCCCCAGTCCAAAAATCACCTGTTATTGGCCATCTTATTTTTGAGATGCTCAGAATATCTATTTTAAGGTTTTTCATCTCAATTTTTAGATTCTCTAATTTCTCTTTTTACAGAAGCGTTCTAACATTCCATATACCAACTTTTTGATATCTTAACCTTCGATCTTCAATCTTAAGAGATTATCTTCTTGAGTAGACCAGGAGATCCGATTGGGGGACTACTTTACCTCCGGAATTGTTTACTGTCGAAGCGTTCATACTTTAAATTGCTGATACTCAGGATATCTATTTAGATCTTTCATGCGATAGTTTCTATGCCGTTGACGAGAAAAATAACTAGTTCTTCCGTCTTAAAGAACAATTTCTTACTCTGAGGACAAAATAGTGCCTTTTCTTTTACTAGCGTAAATAGTTAAGTTGCTCTTTAGACCGGGAGTAGTTCAGTCTTACTGGAATCTTCTGCCTGAGCATTTCTATCAGTGAAACTTGAGGCTCCAGGTGTACTAACCCGTAGTAAATGACTTAGTATTGTCATTAAATTTCTCTGAGCAATAAAATATTATGGAATTTATAATGATTATTTTTTCTTATGCATGCAATTTACATTAATCTTATAGGATTATATTACTCTTCTCGAAGAAAACGTCAATCATTAAAAAATTATCTAAAACCCGAAGATTCAAAGCTTAAAAAGCAGGAGTCTTTACTGTCAACCAAAATGAACTTCTTTAATTTACTTTATCTCACAAATTTAAATTACATCACACTGTTAAAATACGAATTGAACCATTTTGGATGCAGTACTACGATGCAAAACATTATATATTTAAACGTATTTTTTACTATTGTATTCATCTTATGTAGGTATGTTATTTGAATGTTATATCCTGTATTATTATTATTTAGACGTTTAGGCATAAATTATAAAAAAATAAACGTTAAAACATTATATACTAAAATAATATTTATTCTATAAATTATTTTAATAATTTGTAGACGAGTACGGAATTAAATTATTTGAAATAACTTAGCTCAATATCCGTGTAAGCAAGAGATAAATTATTCGAAAATGTACACTAAACTTAATTAATGAATGTCAAGTGCGTATAAAACATTGAATTGAAATATTTTTCTAATTTATTTTTATATGGTGAATAAAATATCAAAACCATTTTTAAATTTGTCTCTGTAAGCGCACAGAGTAAAAATTAATTGTATTTATTTATTTTCTTTGAATTTCACAATTTTATTTAGTTTGTAAAATAAGTTTAATTATTTTTATTCATTAAATTTTTTTTTTTACGTTTGAAGATTGAAAAATGTATTTCTCAACTTGTATAATAATGTTTGTAACTTAAAATCTTAATTATGAAGTTGTTGATGAAAGTTTCAATAAATAATGGGAACGTATACAAAAATGTATATTCAGCAGTATACTTGTTGGAGAAAAGTAAAGTCGTATAATATCAAAAGAAACAAAAACTTACAGTTTTGCTGTTTCGTATGGACACCATGCATTTGACAAAAATATCTTAATCACGAAATAGTAAGAACAAAATAATAACAATACAATGGAATTGCAGTGCTGGATGATAACCCAGTACAATATACAACGCAATAATATATTATATACGAGTATACATATAATATATATATATATATATATATATATATATATATATATATATATATATATATATATATATATATATATATATATATATATGAGTACATTTAAAGGCTAAATCTCACCACAACTATATTTTCTTTGAAAATATTTCTGTAGAAAAACATTAAGACAACCGTTTCACAGACTTAAGTTCTGCTATCATTATAAAGAATTGATATCGATCAGTTCAAACGTCAGTATACACATTTATCTAACCGTTATAAATAATTTGAAATATAAACGTTTAATATGTATGTCTGTGTATATTATGGGCAGTTTGATTGAACGAAAGCAATAGTTGTAAGTATTTGAATAAACTAACTACTAGATAAAACGAATCGCTTTGACGGAGCAAGGTTAAATTAACATTTAATAGAGTAGGTAGACACAGCATACAATGAGTATAAAAAAAAATCAGCTGATTTTCCAAATAACAGTCAGACCCAGGATAGCAACTAATCGCGAATTCATTAGCTCTAAAGACCACCTTGTCAGTTGTCTCGAGCAACAATAATTATTGTTGTTATGCTCTCGTCTTATGTCATCTGGTATACCTGATATTTATGATTTATAATTAATTTCTTGTTCCTTACCAATGCAATTATAATTGTTTGTAATTATCTCTAATTTAACTTCAAAATGTAATCATCGACAAACTTTAATTACACTTATATCCATAAATACTCTTTTCGTCCTTTCTATCTCTCCCTCTCCAACTTTTCATGTACACTAATACATATATTACATATACTCTAAGCTTGCCAATTTCCAAATTTTCATTCTTTACTAGTAATAAAATGTACATATATTTTTCAATAATACATAATCGTTTAATTATTAATAACACCTTAAATGTCTTGTATACATTTTTTATACGATTAGAGAAGAAAAATCTGGTGAAAATAAATATATTCATAAAATAAAACCTATTATAATATTTTTATATTTAATACATTATACAATTGACCTCCTGGTGCATATACCCCTCAGACCATCTATAAAAAAATACGCTATGGAAGTTATACTTTGTGTTTCTTATTAAATTTAATAGTTTAATAAAATTAAATTCATATTAAAAATACTTTACATGCCTATAATATAAATAACAACCTGTGTAAATATGTTTAATCATACGAGTTATCTACGTGATCAGGCCGTTAAAAAACTTAAACGCAGTAAGCTGTACTCGCAGTTTAATCAAAAGCAAATAATACTATACATTAATGCGATAGGCAATTATGGCCAAATTAAGTTGAAATAATAGGCTTAGGACCTTGGTATAACTTTCACCGAACGCATTTATTATGTAAAGCATAAAAATATTAATCATCGTAACACAAACAAAAAATAAACATGAATGTATAAAATAACTCTATCGTTTAATTATTCTATAAGCTCCCACAAATAGTTACATTAATAACATTATAGATAATACAACGGTGCATTATAAAATGTTGTCATTGAAAAGTCAATCAATGTTGTGGCGCAATTTTTAGATTTTCTTCCTTCAGCCCACAAGACTACCGTTTATTGAATTTGCATTCCTTTAGGTGGTTAACTATGACTGATCACTCAAAATATTTATTATGAATACGATTTAAGATTTAATCTTTCGTTCTTTATCTCCATAAAATTATGCAGAATATGGTCCAGCTTATTAATTATCGGTATTAGGACCAACTAAATTATTATTTTTATTAATATTCGGACATTTTAAATTAAATGCACATAATATTCCTTGTAGTTTTTACACTATAATATAAAATATGTAAATATTTAATTGGTGTCTAGTATAATATAGTTCTATTCAATGATTTCATGTGCACAGCTAAAATAATGAATAGGAATCATATTCACATAAAACTACTACATTTTGAAATTGAAATAATCAAATTCTATCATAAAGTGTACAATTAGTAAACAAACCAAAATTGTATTATGTTGATTATATGCTTCAAAATATATTACACAACGTATACTTCAAACTCTAAAAACAAGATGAGTATCCACTTAAATGCATAATGCCATATCCTTAAAAATTATTTAATTAATAAATTAAATAAACTATTCATTGCAATATATTATAAAAATATATATTTTTTGATAAAAAGTTATAAAATATAAAAATTCATAACTTTAAACAATAGAACGTAATTGAAATTTAATAAAAATAAATACCATTACATATATTATAACATACTATGAATGGTTCCAATTTTTTTTTAAAAAAAAAAGCAGAAGTTTTTCCTTAAATTTATTCAAATCAAACACAATGAATTCATGTATAGTGGGTACAGCAGAAAATGTGACCCATGTAATCTCTATCAAATTACATTGTTTGAATAGTTACTATATTTTTAATGCTATAAATCGTAGCTGTTGATATAAATTAATATTTTATATCCATAATATAACGGATTCGAATAACGAATTAATATTATATTAAAAATTAAAAATAATATATTTTTGTATTAATAATTTATAAAATATTAAACCAATTAATAGACTTTAAACAACTGTTATTTTTATAGGTACCTTATTAGATAATAAGTTCATTTATTAATAAAAATAGAACGAATGATGATTTCTTATGATAACTCTATAAAATTAGAACTAAAACACTAAAACAGCGATTGCAAATTTAATAAATTGTAATAACATTAATAATGCAAGTACAAAGTTCGATTCTTGAATTATCACTACTTATTGCTTCATTTTATGAAGTAACAAAATTATACAGGTACAAAAATGTAATTTTTAATACATTTTGGTAAAATTATCAAACATTTAGAAATCAACACACGTTTATAATAAAGTATAATTCGTAATAATATTTATTATTTTGCACAAAATATAGTTATTGTAACGTGTGATATTATTAGTGCAATATAACGTTACTAAGATTGCCAAATTCAGTTTAATTTATAAATTAACAATCAACCGTTGTATCTTCCAAATTTAGATTAATGAACAGCTGTATATATTATAACTCAAGTAGATATATATACTAGTAGACATAAATACATAATAATTTTTAAATTATTTAAATATTTTTCATGACAATCTAAAATATTACGATATAATGTCACAGTTATTTAATTAATTTTATAAGTGCACTCAACTGTGTAACAATAATAAATTACAATTTTCTATAAATACTATAATGTTTTATTTAAAATAATACGATATCAGACATCAAAATTGTCATAACCTTTTACTTGTTTTTCGTCCAAAATGTATTCGTTTTAAACATCTCCTATCATAAAGTTTTTATGAAAAATTTAAAATATTCTTATCTTAACTATGTTTGAAAAACAGCCGTAAACAAATAAAATATATTGACAAATTAAGCTGTATAAGAAATGTTTTGTTTTAACTAATTCAATTATCAAGTCTGAACGCCATTGTGAACATTATATAAACTGTCTAGTAAATTGTAGTCGGTGTAAAATACTAATAAATTACGAACTAATAATTATCATACACAAAATAGTATACAATATATTGTAATAAATGTTTCTCGATAAATTTGATAAAATTAATTTAATTTCATATATCCATTAATCCAAAAAAATTAGTATTAAAACCTACTTCTTCGAATGGATCTAAATAAATCACTCAACGATTCAAACTAAAAGCAAAGAAATATGAATTGCTTTAAAAAAAAAAAATCAAATGTATAAACATTTATAAACAAGGTCTTGCATAATGCTTATTACAAATAATCATTTGAAAATATTGATGAACTGATCACATATAAATAATGAACTATAAACCTATTTTATACTACAAGGTCTATGAATTGAATATTAAACATTTTATGATTATTTAAAAAATTGACAACTATGTCATAATTATCAAGAACCCTATAACTAATTTCAATTTTTATATGATATAATGGTAACTTTAAACAACTATAATGCTTAATGTGAATAATGTAACCGTAAACTAATTACGTAGGTATTTTCGATAAGAAATTGTAAGTACGAATAATACTAAACATATCATACTAGTTTATAACACGTAACAACACGTCAAAATTATAACAATACATTTTTAATCATTTAATAATAACGTATTAAAAATACATATTTTTATATATAAAACATACATACCTATATAATTTGTATAAAATCAACCAACTTTTCATTTATAAATAAGATAGGCAACTATTACCATCAATTGTAAGATATAATTAAAATATTCTTCATAGACAATTGATAAACAATTTAATTTAAACATTTTTAATATAATATTATCGGATAAAATATTTTCTATTATGATAAGTATGATAGTTGGTTATAATATGAAACGGCTTTGGGTACGGTGTATTTTTAAATTTCGTTATGAAAACAAACCGATTAACATTTATCATACTAAATAGAATATGGTCATGTGATTTTCAAATTTAATAATGTATAATTTTCAAAAAAAATGTTTAGTGTTTTACGGCTATTACATAATATAACTATAAAACTGTGAGAAAAATCAAGTACGTTTTATATAAAAAAAAAAACAGGGTTACCATAGAAACACAATATTTTTTTTTTATGGAATGAAATTTGATTAATTTAAAACTCTATTCAGACATCGTAGCTTATAACGTACATAATATGTAATTATTAATATAATATTATTAATTATGATTTAATATTATTAAAGATTTAATGTAATTTAATATTAAAAGAAATCAAACTTAAATAAAAATAAAATTATCTCATGACTAAAATAAAATACTAACATTTCAATTGGAATTAGAATGTTTGCAATAAAAGCATTTAATTATCAATTAAAGACATTAGTTTTAAGTAGAAACTTGTTGTTTTCAAGGTAAAAAACATTTTAATATGTCTAATGTTGTGTTTGTTATACATATATATACATGTGTGTGTGTGTGTGTGTGTGTATCGAATATTATTAGAACTAATGATATTCTATTGCTACTTCACTGTACAGTGTTCGTGGAAGGTACATAGATATGTACGAAAACAACGAGTTACTCCGGAGAGTTTAGGAATGCTTTCGAAATGTTATAACACTCAAATTGCTCTAATGAACTCCCTTGGAAATAATTGAATAGGTACATTATGTCTATTATTAAATGGTAAAAGAAATTCTATTATATGCAAAATAAAATGTCTTAATTATTCGACAAATTGTATGGGATGTAATGTGTACTGCATAGATTCATTGTAGAATATCATTTATATTGTTTTCTGAATCCAAAAGTGCGTAAGCTGTTGTATGAATCTAAATGGAAAGTGCGCACTTATCACTGATGGAACAAGAGGTATAGAAGCCGCCGTCGCAGGAGAAT
Source organism: Sipha maydis (assembly GCA_034509805.1). Classification (NCBI taxonomy): domain Eukaryota; kingdom Metazoa; phylum Arthropoda; class Insecta; order Hemiptera; family Aphididae; genus Sipha; species Sipha maydis. Next base: position 18,962 of record JASXSY010000167.1, read on the forward strand.
TATTGCGAAAAAATATCTCCGTAAATCATAATTACTAATATCATTTTTCTATACTTAACTATTACACATGCATAAAAAGAAACATTTATTTGGCTCTAGAGCGTAATAATTACTGGCAATTATAAACAATTGGGGAAAAGGAAAGCAAGTGACCTAGACGCATATTATGGCCACGTAAAGTAGATTTCTGCAAAATAAACGTCAACGACATGAACGAATATGAAAATAATGCACCCACTGACTATGGCTGAAACCCAAGAACTATCAAATCTAGATATAATCGGTTGAACCAGTGATTCCCATCATTTTTTTATCCAATATGTTTTAAAAATTCTCTCACAACCGATTTTTTTTAAAAATGTAAAGTTAAATTTTTATAATACATAAAGTCACTTTATATATTAGTTTTATATATATATAAATATATATATATACTAGCTGATCCCGTGCACTTCGTTGCTCGTTAAATATACCAACTCTATATGACTCTAACTTTGTTCAACTCGTTATTTAATATTCGGTGGATGATGTTCTAGATTTATCTTAAGTTTTCTCTCCGGAATAAAAATTCTGATTCACAGCAGTATATTATCAGGTAGGCAATCTACCTGTGGTGGATCGCGGACATTTTTTTTTTTAACTGTTTGAATCGACGACGCCACGGGAACTGCTTTCGCAATACTTCCGTGAGATCGCGGACCTAGTGCTGTTTGTACATACCTTAGTGTATGATTTATATCTAATAAAGTATCAAAGTTACACCAAGTTTGACATAATACGGTGGATTAATATAATCAATTAATACATAATCCTAACCTAACCTTAACGTACTAAAATCCGTAGTATAGAATTGTATTGTTGACCATTTGCATTAGTATTACGAACTATTTCTGTTGCTCCGAACGATGTCATTTGAAAACATGAATTGAATGTTCTAATTGACTTCAGGAACACGTTAGAATCTGGATCTGTACTGATAAGTAAACCGTTCAATGGTTCAGGTGGTGTTTCAATTTCAGGTAGTTGCATCTTTCCTGATGCACAACACATCCAGACTGGCTCATTTTTGAATTTGAGAGCATAGCAGTGCGGGCATTCCTTGTCCATAGCACAAATTACTACTTTTGAATGAGCATAATATTCAATAACAGGCTCATACTGGAATGCTAGACGCAGGAATGAATCAGATATAAATGTTCGATGTACCTGTTGGCGTAGTTGGTCATTTGCTCTGCGTGAGTCAACTACGAATCATTCGCACTATCGGATTGGCATTGTTCGTCTGTTATTTGCGCTCTTCTATTTCTCATGTTTGTAGCTGCATTTGTTCTACGACAAAAATTGGCATTCTGGCGTCTTCTTGGCATTTTTAATGACACAAACAAATAGAAAATATTCAAAGTACTTATTTATGTTTTTTTTTTTTGGTTACCTTGCAACGTCGGGTAACTCATTACATTAACCACTAATAAATAAATATGGATCTAAAAACCAATATTTGCATTATGGATTCATTTTCATTGAATATAAAAACGTATACTAGTCGTGTGTTTTTATGCGTTTAGTGTAAAAACGTCTTTAGTTATACTTTTTTTATTAAATAAATCAATAATAACAATCATTGTTTATAAACTAAATAAGGTTATTATTTATTTATCTGATAAAAAAATAAAACAAAAGACGTTTTTACAAATTATTCATTTTAAGTTAATTCATTAAACGCATTTAAAGACTTACAGAAACGTTATTTTTGTCAATTATCACTATAGTTAACTAAATTGTTAATCATTTTATTAATGTTAAAAGGACGCCACAACCGAAATTGTTTTTTTCGTCTTGCATACACATAATATAGTAGTGATGGAAATGCAGTCCAGATTCTTCCAAAATCTGCCAAATCCGGATTTCGGATTTCGGATTTTAGACTAGAAAATCCTAATTTTTGGATTTAAAAATCAGAGATTCGGGTGTATCATTGCAAATTTTTTTATTCTAATCATATAACTTTCATTACATCACTTTTTAGTCGTCCTTTAATTTTCGGACAAAATTATGATGGTCTAAATAAAATATCTCAATAATTGGTAAACATTTCAAGTCTTGCGTACTATTATTTTTGGAGATACGACTAATAATAACTAAAATGTATTTTATGATATCCGACTTACTTAATATTACACAAAAACTTGTATATGAATTTCTTAATTGGGTTCAACAGTTGTATTATTATTAAAATACCTGATATCAACATTTTGTTTATATTATATAAATTTTCCAATATCAATATCTACTATCGTACATAAGAAAAACTCACTTTTTGGTTAATAAAGTCTGTAGATTTTTATATTATGCTCCTAAGTCTAAACTCTAACTTTGCGATAACATGGTGAACATACTTGTTAATTGTGGTACTAATTTTCTTCGATGTATTAATTTATAATTTGCATTATTTATTTATTTAAAAATATTTGTATAGGCAACTCTTAATGTTTTTGTTAAAAAATAATCATTTTATTTTAAGAATGTTTAATTACTTTGTATTTACTATAAATAATTCTTAAATGAATACTAATTCAATGTTTTAAAATCCGAAATCCGAAAGCAATTTAAAATCCGGATTTTCAGTAAAATTTTAATTTCAGATTTCAAACTTCAAACATCCGGATTTTCAAACACTAGAAAAACTAAATTTTTCCCGTCATTATAACATACCAAATTCAAGTTCATTAGTTAAAACATTGAGTTGTTAGCATTCATATTTAAATAAACTGACCTATTATGAGGCATAAAAGAAAGCACATTATCTGTGTTATTTATCGAGTTATGATTATCGAAAAAAATACAAGTAAAAAAAAACAAGTAAAAGTTTCAAATCTCATAAAAAATTGTAAAAAAAACACAGATAATATTCTCCCTTACAAGTTTGATAATAGGTAAATTTACTATAATACTTTAAGCTAAAAATACAAAGTTAAGCTACTAAACCAAATTTGTTATGTTGAACATTTGTAAGACGGATACAACACATGTGGATGTAGTCTTTTTGTTTATCTTTTTCAAACAACAAAAACATAAATTTTTCTTAATTTATTTGACTAAAGGATCATCAATCCATTTAATTTTAATTAATTAATTCTATACTTCAAGGAATAAAAACCTCTTTCACAGGTTACTTGTAAAGAAGATTAAAAAAGATTTATAGTCTTAGAAGCGACATATAATTTATCATTAGCTTTTGAATAATGATTATATGTAAGTAAAATACTCATATCAAACATTTCTTAAACTTATAACAACTATTACTTTATAAAGAATTTTATAGTTGTTATACTTTTGAATCGTATATTTCAGTGTTTAATCATATAAATCCCAAAACGACTTTTTACTGTTGTCCTTGATCCAAACGATTTCAATTAGATTATTTATCAACTATCCACCGTCCGCAATTTCAAAATAGTGGTCGAAAAACCGCACCATATCAATTTCCCATCACAATGCAAACGGTGTCAGCAATACCATCACACATGCTCCTGCTGTAGTCACTGCCAAGATGTGTCAAATGCAGCAACGAACACTTCACCGAGGACTACGTCAAATCATCAGAACTACCTGAGAAATGCGCATTATGTTCTGGTGCTCATAGTGCAAATTATAATTGCTGTCCTTTAAAAAAAATGTCAAGTAGGTATTTCTCACAAAAAAAGGTCGCTCTAAGATTGCACCACTTCTATCATCAATAGTGCCTGTAAATATCTTTCAAGCCGTAGTTGAGTTCTCGGCCGTAAATAACCGATACAAATAAAAATTTAAAGTAAAGACGAACGCAGAAGCAACTATAGGCAACTCGAACAATTTGAAAACCGAACCTATTTCAAATATTTTATCTCAGTAAGTTACGCAACCAAACTCTTTCATTACTCCATTAATCAACGCTTCTAAACATATTACTTTCCAAGAATACCATATCTCCTAAATTATCAAAGTCCAACACTTCCATACTTTAACGAATTCAAAAACACACATCAATTTTTACCGTATCGTTGTTACTCTTATTATGATACCTTTATTATGTTCTTCAGTTATTAAGTTATTAAGTTTCCGATATTACTATTATCATTATATATAGTATTTAAACTGTTAATATCAACCGTTTGACATATTATGTTATGCTGGTCATTTAGTCTGCTCTATCAATTCTGGACGTATTAGTATATTAGTATTGTAGTCAACTACCATATTTGACTTCAATTTGCATCTTCTAAATTTAATAGCTACATTTTCAAAATTAAGCTTATTTTTGGTTAATATCATGCATACATCTCTCGGGCGGGACCATTCTCCTCATAAAAAAAAATAATAATAATAATTCTCGACCATTTTCCTCCAAAAAACAAAATAATAAATTCGCCATTCGTTGTCGAATGATAAATTAGAAATAAAAGAACATAATTAAATAAATATAATAAAAAATTAGATACAAATAAGTGGTTGGTGTTAACGTAAATCACTATAGTACTATAGTTAATAACATTATATTTTTTTATAATTATAAGACATTTCAGCAACAAATGAATACTTGTTCAAAGAAAATAAAATATGAATAATTATTTTACTTTTTGTAATTACATACCTAGAAATTTCTCCGTTTAGCAATTTAATAATTGCATTGTCGATTGCTCCACGACGTTTGATTGCTCGATAATCTTTCGATTTTTTTGGAGTATGAATACTTCTTATTTTACAATAAATATTAGTTTGAATTTGCTAGTTTTTCTTTGTAAAAATTTTCTTTAACAAGCGTTTTTCCCTAGTCGATAAGAACGCGACCAGAATTTAATCAATGGATACGCTCGAAATGTGATTTTACAATACTGACTAAAATATTGGAGGATAATAGATATCATTTTAGTCAAAAATAATGTGGAGGAAAATAGAAACCAAACTTTTTTTTTTTTTTAAGAAAATGGACAGTGGAGGAAAACGGTATCTCGTTATTGAAGGAAAATGGTTACGGCCCATCTCTCGTATATCTCCATTTTATTACGTGTACATTTCCCTTTTGTGCGTGACTCACTTCACTTTTTTTGATGTAACGTCATAAACTTCTTTGGAGTTATCATTTATATTTTTACGCAACGTTCCCATAACTGTGGTTTTATCATCATAAAAATACTGAACTAATTTAATACTATTTTAAAAATTATCCATGGTATGTCCTTTATCTAAATAATTTTGCATTAATTTAGTGTCTATACCAAAAGTTACTCCAATCTCGTCTATAACTGTTCCTTTTCCCATGTAAATTATAAAGTTCAATACGAAACCATCAGTTGAACAAAGTTCATAAAATTATATGCCATATTTATAGGTTTTACTAGGAATATATTGTCTGAAACTCAGCATTCCTCTACGTTACATCATTGATCCGTCCAAAAACAAATTTTGTTTCGGATAATACTTCGTATGAATATTATTTATGACATGTTTTGTTACATAATCTATTTTATTTTGATGGTTAGATATATTCGCTAATCTAGGATCGTAAAAGCATGGAAATCTTAAAATAAGTTCGTAACGATGACGACTCATTTTTTTTCCGAAAATTGAGTGGAAATCTAGTTCGAATGTTGACTAATATGTAGGAAAAGATGAACATTTTAAGTATCACAATACATAAAATGTTTATCTTTTCATCTTTTTTATCACAACACATTAGTGAGAACAAGACATTTTTTTAGTTCGTCGATATCAATATCATGCCACCTTTTAAGATCTGAATTTCGGCCATGTCCTTTATTGATCATACTGTTTGCTCTTAGATTTATCCACATAATAATATTTTAAAAATAGGTCATCGACAAAAAATAGATTAAAATAACTTAGAGGTTCAAAATTTGATATCTCATACTGTAAGCTAGGAATCCAGATGAATTCAACAAATTCGGGTTTCATGTTTACATCGAAATTCCATTCAGAATTGTCTAAATCAATATCATTTTCCACGCAAATGCTGTCAGAATGTTCGCTATATACCTATTCATTACCTGGTGGCCGATACTCTTCAGAACTACTGTAATCTCCCTCGTCATAATCTGAATCTGAAATATAATTTAATATTTCATAGATTTGTTCGGAATTCATGTTTTGACACGATTTCGATAAAAGTACTATACAAAATATATAATGAGTACCTGCCAAGAAATTCACTAATTCACCCAATAAAATGTTGTTATTATTATTATTTTGAATATTTGTACGATATCAAGTAATTTGAAAAATGTTAGTATCAACCATGTTAACGATTTGCATGAGCTTGGAACAGTGATACTCAATGAAAAAATAAATATAATCATTGATTATAATTACTAGCAGGGCCGTGCCTAGGGGGGTGCAAGAGGTGCGCGTGCACCGGGCGCCATTGACCACCGGGGCGCCAAATACATTTTTATAATCTAAGTAATATTACTAAAATACTCAATATTAATTCATTTTTTTTTTCTCTCGTCGAACACCACTATCTCGACATAATTAGCATTGCATTGATTGCCTACCGGTTACAAATATAGTGTTTTTATTCTTAGCGTTAGTATTTATTTTTCCCCGAAATGACGACGTCGCTGATCGCCGTCGTCGATAACAACTATATTATTATTATTGTTACTTGATAAAATTAATTCAATAACATAAATATAGACTTAATATCATAACATAGACTGCGACATATAACAACGACTGGAAGGAATTGTACGATTTTATTTTGAACCCATGATATCTAGTTTTCAGACGTACTGTGTTCACGTCATAGTGCATATTTTTCATCAGGAAACAATTATTCATCAAAGCCTCAAATAAAAATATTACGTAGAGGGGGTGGGGGCGCTAGAAATAATTCTTCGCGCCGGGCGCTGATTATGCTAGGCACGGCACTGATTACTAGTAATATATAACCAATGATATAATATACAATATTAGAGAGAGAAAAATTGTTAGAAAATCACCTAACATTAATTTCGATTATCTCGCTACCTATTAATCTTAACAGAAAACTACATACACAGATAGATGGCATAAGCAGCACTTAATAAAACCATTATGCTGTGATATTTGTTTGAAGAAATCCAAGCCCACAATAAATAGTTAAACATCATATACCGAGTGTCACATGTTTATGACACGAGTTTATTTAAAGACCCCCATGTCACATATATGTGACACGTGACCGCGAACGTGTTTATTTTAATTGGACTGTATAACCAACATTCTAGAATTTTTTTATTGTTATTTTATCTTATAATCATTATTATGATAGCTAAAATTGTAATTACATAGTAACTGTTGAACTAAATAGTGATACAAATAGCCTAAAAAAAAAAATCCTACAAATTTATTTGAATTTTTTGATTTTTTTTAATGATCACTGACCATATAGCCACTGGCGTACCATAACATTTTCTGATGTCACAGATATAAACTCAACTAGTGTTTTATTTTTGGGAGGCTATTTTTTTTTTATGATTTTTTTTTACATTTTCATTTGTATCTGAATCTTTTATGTGGAAGAGAGATAAATAAAACAAATATTTGGGAGGCTAAGATAGGGCTGGCATTATTTTAAATTTTAGTACCGGTTTTCAGTATTTTTTTTATACCGGTATTTTCAGTATTACCGTATTTGCGGCTATTATCGTATAACCGGCATTTGTGGTAGTTACTGTAGCACGGAAACATGGCTAATCTAAATTACATAAAAGTATGCTATAAATTTGATCATTATATCTATGATTTGTAACATAAAAAATAATTATTATTATCTTTATTCTATACATAGTACTATACATAAATAACAGAATTGCGTTGAAAAAATATCATTTTTGTATAAAAAAAAACTATGATTACTCATAGTTCTTAAAGTTTATAACGATTACACTTCAATTTTAATTTTGAAACATATTAGGAAATGTATACAATTATTAAATTTGTCAATTCTAAATGTTCAGTACCTACTTATTCAATAAATAAATACTATCAGACTATATAAGAATTAGTTGATGAGTGAAAATAATCATTCTCAAATATTAAAGATTGATAACAGTTCCTAATTAATATTGTTAAATACTATTTGTATTAATAATAAAATCTGTTATAGTATATAAATATATTATTTAGTCATTATTGTAATGTATTGACTACCTAGTAGGTATTCACATAAGAATTTAAAAATTCAATAAATGTATGATTAATGTAAAGGTTATTGAAATTATTGTTTTTTTTTAATTAAATATAGAAAAATATATAGATTTATGTAAAATGTAACTAGACTCCCGACTCCCAAAACAAGGTTTATTTGTAAAGAGAAGGTATCAACATTAATTTTAATATAAATTTAAATTGTAGATACATTATAAATGTTAAAAAAATGTTGAATAATCAATAAATTTAGGAGTCAAATCAAATATAAAATACTGTTATAATCCTTAAGAACTTAAATTGTTCTTATATAATTATGATTAAATACACATTATGTACAAACTATTAATAATAAAACTAAAAGTACTTACCCTATACACGAGCACAAATGCACAATACAAATTTAAAATATAACAAATAGATAAAATATGTCAATAGTGAATAGAAAATTGATACACATAAAAATTACAATCCTTTTTGCAGTACACCAGCACACTGACATTTTACCAATGAAAAATAACCAACCAATAGATACCGACAAGTTACTACTACAATAATAGAATAATGCCATAATAAAATATCCAAAAGAAGTCCTAAAAATAATTATTTTTAATAAGTTTGTTAAAAATACCGATACTGTATTTTCGGTAATTACCGAATGTAAGGTATACCGAATTTTTAAATATCGAAAAAACCGAATACCGGTATTTTACAAATACCGGTAATTACCGGTACATCGAAAATACCGCCACTCCTAGGCTAAGACCACTTGCGACTACAGTCACAGAGCCCAATACCGCCCTTACGTGAATATAGGATGTCTAGACATCCCGGTTTTTAAAAGTTTCACTAGACATCTCGAAAAACTTTATCAAGACTTCTATATGTCTCGGGTTAATTATGCGTTAATACAAATTCATACTACATTATATTAAAATTAATTAAATTTGTATGGTATATTTTGTCTTTTAGCTTTAATAATATTATTTATTAGGCTGTTTAAACACACGACGATAATATCGGATATAAGTCAATATTATCGGATCTATTTATAGAATTTATTTGTTCATATTTGAAAACTTCGTATAGATGATAACTTATCATGGCTTAAAATCTTGTGAGATCTTGTTGATAACCTGGCCTCAACATATGCCAGTATACCAAAATTAATTTAAACTAAAATATTTATAAAGTAAATAATCAACATAAGATGAAAAATTTGATAAAATATGATTAGGTCTGTAACATAACACTATATATCTCATATTTTTAATAAAATAAAAGAACTGTGCATACCATAATTTGAATAAATTATTGTTCAAAGTAGACATAGAAATAAAATATTAATTATAACAAGTATTTACATAAAATTACAAAACAAGCAACAATGTCATACAACTCAGAACACATTATTATCACAGTCTTAATTATAAAATAAGCTCAATTAAGTAAAAAAATAAATGTAGTAAAGTATTAGATAAAAACATGATTCCATAACAATTCATTGAATTACACAGGAATCTGAAACAAAATATATATTTTAAACCAACCACATAATACATTATAATAATACAGATCAAAAGTGACATTAATGAATAACAAACTATAACAATAAATTACAAAAATACAAATTCTAAAAAACAAGCAATAATAATTGTAATTACTTCATTAATTGAGCATAATATATGTAAATATTAAATAACTATTACAGACAATTTTACATATTTAATAACATGATATTCAGTCTTCTAAATAAAATAATAAAATTGTTCTAAATAGTTCCTAAACTTAAATCAAAGTTATAATTAATTAAATACAAAACTAAGATAACTTGATATGCATACAATGCCAATACATAAAATCAAACAAATGCAATTCATAAACATACAATACCCTGAAAATATAGTATAAAATACATATTTAAGTATATAATTTAAGTCTTAATGTAAAAAATGAAAAAATTAACAAAAGCATTTATTTTTTTTCAGAAAACAAACTTTTCTTCCTGTTTGTTCCTATGACTAGTCTACTAACAACAATACTGAACAATTTTGGAGATTTTTTCTCTATTTTACCTTTAGTTAATGATGACAATCCATCAGTAACATCAATAGCTTGGTCGACTTTTTGATCTTTTGTTTGTATTAATATCTGTGCATTTTCACACTGACTTTTCCATTCAGTTATCTAATAAGTTAAATAAATTTTTAGAAACATGTATAATTTAGTTATTTCAAAATTAAATAATTTACAAATTATTACACTAAATATACTATCAAACATATAATATAAATATACCTGTTTGATTAGTAAATTATACCGAACACCCGAAGGTTCTTTTTCTAATAGTTTTTCCAGTAAGTTTAAACTAACTTTATACTTCTCGACAGCTGCTTCATATTGACCTTCGACTAGATACATCTGACCAGATAATGCAATTTCTACAGCACTAGCTAATTGAGGAGTATTTTGACACAATGATACTGTATAAATTGAAAATCATATTTAATATCACATTAAAATAAGGATTTTTTTTTTTTTTTTAATAACCTATAAATAGGTGTATATTATATAAACAATTTTCTTACATAAAGTTGGAGAACGATCATCATCATTAGATGTTGGAGATCTATCACTAGTTTTTTCATTATTACTTTTTATTTTAGAAACATAAATAGCTTTTAATTCTTCAGCTCGTTTAGTATACTCTTTTAGTTTTAACTGTAATGCTTCTTTTTTAATTTTATCAGGTTCATCTAAATAAAACACTACTATAATTTAACAATTCAATTTAAAAAAAATGTATTGGCAGTAATATTTATAGAATAAGAAGTCAAAATATTATGTTCTACATAATTTTTCATTCAAAATCAATATTAATATATATATGCTTCTAATGTTATTTTAAGCCAATCATGAATCACTATTCACTAAAATTTAGTAGTTTGCAATCCAACTACTAAATTAATGCTAAATAAGAATATAAAATCAAATAACATTATAGTCTTTTATAAATAAAAATTAATATCATTATTTGATAAAAATGTATATGTTAACAAACAATAAATATTTAAACAACATTTTTTTTTATTAAAATCTTACTTTGGGAACATGGAATCAAATACTGCAATCCTATGCAATATTTACAAAATGCTGCTTTATATTGCTTTTCAGAATCTAATTTCACTGCCTGATGAATAGCTACAAGTCCTTTTTCATATGATTCTGTACTAGGCATATGATCCAAATCTACAAATGGATGTTTAAAGAACTCACTATAACTCATACGTTCAGAAGGATCATGTTTGAGTAGACCCAATAATAAATTTCTACACTCTGGACTGACTTGATTAGGCGGTATTTCTATAGGTAAAACTTTTTTAACTTTTTCACACAAGTCTTTTATAGAATCTGAAGCATACGGAGCTCGACCATAAATGCATTCATAAGCAATTACTCCAACAGACCAGAGATCTGCTTTAACATCATATCTACTATGAAGTAACATTTCAGGAGCCATATATAATGGTGAACCACGAATATTTTCCATTTGGGTTTTTTCACTCATAAATTTTGCTAAACCAAAATCTAAGATCATAATATGAATAGAATTAATAATTTTAATTTAAATCACATTTTCAAATAATCAGTAATTTTAACTATAAAAAATATATACAAATACAAACCTCCGACCTTGAGAGTAAGTTGTGGTGACCTCATTAGGAGTAAATTTTGTGGTTTCAGATCAAGATGAGAAACATTATGCGATCTTAAAAATTGCAAAGCTAAGGCTAATTGTTGCATGAATTTACGACATATTTTTTCAGGGAGTTTGGTATGGTTTTTGATAAATGTTGATAAATCACCACCATCACAATGCTCTAGTATAATGTAAATATTCTTACGATCCCATAAAAAATCAATCATTTGAACCACGTGTTTATGTTTAAATTTTTGCATTACACCTATTTCGGTTACAACAGCATTTTCTGCACTCTTTGACAGTTTACTCCGCTGAATAACTTTTATAGCAACCATATTTTTGGGCTCATTCTGAAACAAAAAGACAACAAGAATGTTAATTACAACAATAGAAAAACGGTTGTTTAATGAACTCTCATGTGAGGGTTCTAGATTGTAAACTCCAAGAACCAAAAATGAATAGCTGAGATTATTATAAGTAGAAACAGTCTCCTTGACTGCTAGAGTATACCCTACATAGGAATATATTTGATTAAAAGTACAGGTACCAGGTACATACCTTAGCATGAGCTAGATAAACAGTTGATGTGCTTCCCTGGCCGATATTTTTAATTATCTTGTAACCCTGGACTTGCGGAAAAGTAGCCATTTCACTGCCGTTCGTTTGTATGGAGTAATTTAAACAACAACACTAATAATCGATCATGGGAAGCCCGTTGCACATCGATTAAACAGAGCAATACAAACAAGAAGAACCAAATGAATGGCGTAGCATTTTTTATCGAAAATCTAACGTAACATCACTGACACAATTTAAAACATTGTGATAACTACTACGACTAAAAAAGGTAACATAAACATTGTTCGGTAGACAATTACGATATTGATGACACTTCGCCGCAACTACCTGACATTACGACACTATGTAGTCTTTATAGCCTTTTAACTCTTGATAACACCGTGGACACGAGTAAAAAATGCGCCAAATTGATAACACAGTTGTATGAATCACCAGTGGGTCCAACGTAACGACAACAAAGAGATGATTTTCTTAATCGATGGATGAAGGTGAAAAAACATAAAAACCCTTCTCTATTTTTTTTATAAACATATAATGTTGTAATAAGTAATACCATTGATTAAAAATATGAAATAAAGTATACCTGATATTACATTTTAAAATAATCTTAATCTAGTACATTAACAAATATATTAATCAGTTTAAGATACAATAAAAAAAAATAATAATTACAATTTACATTTTTTTTCCCAAATACATATTTGAGATGCTTTAAAATTTGTTTTTACATTTTTTGATTATTATTTCATACATGATTATTTTTACCATTCGGCTCATGAAAAGATTTATCAATTTTCAACTAATCAATCTCATCAATATACTGACACTAAAACAGTTATTGAAACATTTCCATTTCATTAATCCGTCTATGCGTTGTCTTACTAATGAATATTTATAATTATTGAATAATATAATTTCATTTTTACGTTCAGATGTTATAATTTTAAGTTTTCAATTCATATAAACATAATACGTTGTTACCGATTATAGACTATAGGCAATAGGTACTACTAATTATATACACTCTAAGGAATCAACCCCATATCCCCCAGGCTTTATTGTAAGAATTTTTTCCAACTGCACAAATAAAATATACATCACACTCTGAACACTAATTTTTTTGGTTCTGATAAAACAGATGATGAATCCAAAGATGAGGAAGGAACCAACATTGGTTTCACTAACCAATTATTCAAACAATTTGATCTCATATTTATCATTTATAAATTTTAATTTATATTTCATAGACTATTTTTTGACTATTTATATAATAAAATATACAATATATAATATTTATTTATTATTTTTATAAATCATTCTTTATAATGATTAGCAAATATTTATATTATAATTGTATAATTTATAAAAATTAATATTATAAAATGTGAATAATAAACTAAACCGATGATTTCAAGTAATAAAATAACACATGTCTAATTTTAAATAACTTCGGTGAAGTAAATTTTATTGTACTTCTCAAGTCTGCAGTTAAGTATTTAAGTATGCAAATGTTCATTAAATCAACTGCATATTTTATTTTTCCTAATGCACAGTTAGTGTCCTACTGCACCTTACAATAAAGCCTGGTCTCCCCCTCAATCACACTACTAGCCTAGTGCATAATATTTTAAAGACTGGACAAAACACAATGATTTATCATCAAAATAAAATTTTTAAATCAAGTAAAAAAAAATATTAAGGTAATACTATAGATAAATCTGTAAGTAATACATTATTTTTATTATTTTTATTTTTTTTTTATTAAAAAGATGTAAACAATAAACTATTAAATCACAATAATTAATAATACCACCAAAATGACAATAACAACAATAATAATTTATTACTGAGATTAGAATAAGAAAATAGAAAAAGCACAAACAATTTTTTCATAAAATATGGATTACCTATTGCAAAGTTCATATTTTTACACTTTCAGACCAATCTGCAGAGTACAATAAAGAATGAATTTTATAATGATTAAAGTGCATTGACACATGAGACATTGAAATCGAAGGATGTAAAAGGTAGTTAAAATGTGTTCTGTAGGTTGATAAAATGGAAAAATTTAATAGTAAATGATAAAATTTTCTACACGTGCTGCATGTGCCTGTATGTTTTGTCTTTCGAGCATTTGAGTAGGTGATGTGTTTTTCTTATAGACTATAGCAGTGGCGCCGAAATTTGTAAAATGTGGTCGGGCAATTTAAAAACTTCGCGGCCTCAATATCTTAAATATTTTCATACATTTACTTATAACACAATTATGATGCGAGTATAATGTGGCCTACTAGCCACATTTTGAGGTACCAGCCACATTTTGAACTACCAGCCATATTTTTCAAAAAAGAGGTCAGGCCACGGCCTGACCTTAACATGGACTTCGGCGCCACTGGACTATAGTGTTAATTAATGTATAATTGAAAGATAATTGATTTATTCAATAATAATTGTTTTTAAACTATAATATTATTATATTAAATATAGACATTTTCTATTATTATCTATATGTTTAATGTTTATACATGTTATAAAATTATTTTATAATAATTTATTAAAATTTAATATTATAGTATGTATAAATTGATAATTGATAGTTGATAAAATTGATTTAGTAAGTACCTAGTTAGTTTGGATAATATTATGTAATCTAGTTTTCGAGTTGAGCAAAGAAAAACATTTTTTTGTGTACCTATAGTATTCAGAAGACCCATACACTGCATATACTGTTTTTTATTTTGCCTAAGGCCCCGCAAATCCTAGTGCCATGCTTGCTTATCACCATACCATCAGAATAACTTCAACACTATCAAAAACCTTCTCTATACTCTAAGAGTATCACAAATATTCTCTAACACTCATTTCATTACCACTGAGCCTCTAGTCATCACTGATACCCTCCACATCCACTCTCCCGTGTCCACTTTCAAATCTTAGCATTCCTACTGTCTGCTTAGCATTACTCCCCAACATATATGGACTTAAAACTATCGTCCTATGCAATATATTATTTGAAGTAATCTTTAATTTTCAAAACAATCGATTCAATATATTCATATTATTATTAATCATTATTGATTGTTATTAATTGTTAATAACGTATTATTAATATTATAGTTACTTTAAAAAAATCTATAGTATGCTAGCCAAAATAATTGAATCTAAGAATGCATTGAATCGAGAATTCCAAAAATTAGAAATTGCTTTGATTAATATGCTGCACAGGTCCATTGGTCATATTGGAGAGTAAACCAAATAGGTCAAATAAATTATGGAATACGTAGAATGTTGAAAAATGATGTAACCGATTATTCGATTGATATTGAAGTGAGAGTATTTGTTTTCGATTTCTATAGAACGGTCGAAATCAAAAACTTGATCCGAATGAAGAAAACCACGAAACCTAACCTATCTATGCACTCGATTACAAGTACATGTTTTTATTTTAAATTACTGTAAGTATGATTAAATCAATTAAATGTATGTATCTTTAAATTTTAACCATTAATCTTCCTAAGCAATTTCTCAACTCTCCATCTGAAATGTCCCTTCCCTCTAAACACTTCTTTTAAACTGAAGTTCGTCAAACGATATCCAAATTCCCCCGAGGGAAAAAACACATATACGGATAGCCACGGTAGCGGCGCGCCGGGAACAGGTGCTTGATCAGAAAAGACAAATGCGGCCGGCAACAGCCGTTATGATAACGACTGCCGCAAGATCCGTGTCAACCTGCTTCAAATCAGTTGACCCTCTAGTTCCCTTTGATATCTATCACAATGGTATACTCATATATATATATTCCAATAACTGTAAACAAACCCTTATATTGAGCGCGTTTTCTAATATTTTGATAATACGTTTCTGTCACGTAGCAAAAAGATGGACAAACTCGATAAATTTTTTTTCTTGAAAGTCCGTTAATAAATTTATTATTGTTAAATGGTGAAAATCGGAGCATGTCAACAAGTTATTTTCTAGAAAAAACGACAAAGGAAAGTTTAAAATATTATTTCAAGGATTATGGGTCCAACCAGAAAAGTTTTTCGAGTATTTCAGATCAAAACCAGCAACATTTAAATACATACTGGAAATAATAGAAGAAAGCATCAAAATGTTCTCAGAGTCCATGATTCAAATAATTTGTGGAATTGTTAAATTAATAATAAAAACAAATCTGAATTAATTAATCAAATCGCGTCAAAACAAACGTAGTTCGCACGAAAAAATCAAACTAGTTTGAACGTTCAAGTGTTTCTAATGACATCGTTCTAATCATCGTCAAATCATCTGACGTGATTGTCACAGCTAGTGTAAACAATGGAAAACACGCGTTTGTTTAGACGAATTCGTCAGAACAAATTTTCGTCAGAACTCGCATGCATAGTTATCGTAGTCTAACTACGAGGATAATAAACTGCTTTCTAGCTTCACAAAAAATTAAAATTAAATTAACTATTTAACGGTAGTCATCAACAGATGCGTTGGTTTAAAACTTTACGTATATTTTTATTTATTTATTTTTTTTTTTTTTTGACAGGTTTTCTTGTAAAAACCATTTTCTCGGACAATGTCTACGAATGATTTCTCAGAGGGCTTTGTAGATTTTCGAATTCTCAACTAAAAATTAAAACCACAAACTACTAAAAAGAAAATTGGAGACATTTTGTATTTTTCCCCGGATCATTAGATACAGTCGTTTTTGTGAGGTCAAAGAGAGCACATTCATTGATCGATAGTTTTTTTCTAGCTTGCTGTATTGTCACGATTGAAAAGCAAGTTTTTTGGAGGACGGAAAAACGATTTGGTGACGAAAATATTTGCATAATGTGTTACTATAGGTTTTTTTTCAGTAGACGAACTGTTATTGATGATTGTCTTCGACATAAATTGGTTGGAGTTGATATGATTGATACGATAATTGTGATTTGGGTCGGCATTGTTGATAGTAATAATTAAGTTATTATGTGCGTGGGAGAGATAAGTGGTAGTTGATTGATTGTTAAAGTACACAATTCAGCTAGCGGAATAAATACAAAAGGTGAAAAGAAAAAACAAATTTGACAGAGCGATGAATGCATGTACACACATAACGACTGTTCGTCGTATATTAATGTATGATAATAGGATTGACAAATCAACGTAAGCAGATTTAATACACATAATTAAATCGAATAGGCAACTAATAAACTTTCATCACACGTGTGTACCTTTTTTGCATATTAATAACGCCGTATAATCCGTTATCTTGAATGAGAATCAAAAATAATACAGTACTTTATATAATAATGAATGCATGAGTAATAATACGTATTATAATAATAGGAAATAAACACGTATACTCGAGAAAAAATATAAATTCATAAATTCAGTAAAATAAACTTGAGGCTCATTCAGGCCCATTGCCGCAACAACCACTTGCCTCCACCTGTCTCGATCTCTTGCCAGTTCTTCCCCATCCTCTATTCCAAGTTCCCTCCAAGTCCTTGACCACTCTATCCTTCCATCTCTGTCTAGGACGTCCTCTAGGTCTTTTTGTTTTTGGCTTCCATTTCGTAACCTGTCCAATTGGCCCCTCCGATCTCCACACGTGTCCGGCCCAGCTCAGCCTACTACTTTTTAAAATTCCGTTAATATTCGGTTCTCCGTATAGGTCTTGGATCTCCTGATTTGTTCTTATTTTGTATTCTCCTTCGTTATTTGTTTTTGGACCATAGATTCTCCTTAATATCATCCGCTCGAAGGTGGCCAATTTTAGTTCACAATTAGTTTACAATTAAATGTAAGTACCAAATACTTAACATGAAAATTGAATTATTAATAACGGTACATTTTATTCTTACATTGTTACGTACAGGTACATAAACATGTCAGCACAAGCCTACTCATAAGGTGGTCTTGGGTACCTTCTCGCTTTTTGAAACAATACTACAGTCAAATAAATATTTAAATTACACATGCATTATAAAAATTATAACTAGTATTTATAACTAGTATTAATATCAAACTTAGGATTTTAAAATATACAAAATAAAAAATAAAACGTATTTATTTGTTTTATATTAATTCATCAACTGTATAAAAATTTATTAATTATTTATCTCGTGTATATTTACATGCATATATGTATAACATACACATACAATTTCCTTATAGTAAAATATTGCTTAGATTTCAATTACATCATTGTCAACTAAATATAACAAATTATGATATCAGTATATTGAAAATACTGCTTTATTTATATAGTTTGTCATTATATTATCAAAATAAAAATAAACTGATACAAAAAAAAATACAGAAGGTAATTAAAAAGTTTAATTTTATTTTTAAATAATACGTAATACATAAAACATAAATAAAAAAACTTATAATTCCAATAAATTAAACATTTATGTTTTTATACTAAAATTAAAAATTAAAATATTAGCAAAGGAAAATTTCCATAGTGATGGGCAAAATAAAATTTTAATAATAGAAAAATAAAAACAAAGACAAATGTAAATACAATTTGGTAACGAAACGTATTGCACATGAACATAGTTAAAGATAACATTGTCAATTATTTAAAATATTTCTAACTAAAACAAATGTTAAGTAAAAAGTTCAAAAATTATTAATAAGATTTAAAAATTTTGGTAAACATTGTACGGTAAAAAGACAAATACATATTTATATAACATAGAAATATAAGATTAAGTACAGTTTATTGATACAGAATACTGTCAGCCCATCACTGTGTATCATATTAAGTACACGGTATTCCAAAAGGATAACCAATACCAAACACAGATAGAATTTGAAAAAAAAATGAGTTTATTTAAAATTAAAACCCTGTACTACATATAATTGGAAGTTTTTAAATATATTTATCATTTATACAAATAATGTTAATTCTATTCTTAAGATCACAGTATTCAGACTGTTCAAAATATATGTTTTAGATATAAATTTCTTCATTCTCAGACAATTATATTAATTAGAAAAATATATCTACAATTCTAATACTGTAAAATGTAAATTTAACCTACTAGTAAAAGAATTGAGGTAAAAACTACCTAAAACGTCTTAAGAACAGTTAGAAGTGTGTAAATTTGATACACAAAATTTCATAAAATAACTCTTAACTATATATATATACAAAAAATTATAATAATTACTTAACGAAATATTACTTATAAAAATTAGAAATACTTTCACAGACATTTATTATTTTTATTTATATAATAAGCTAATAATAATTATTAATGATCGCCTCTTAATAACTCCATTAAAAGATTAAAACTCTGTCCTTCTCCTTCTTTACTCTTAATTGATAGCATTTCTTTTCCAACCTATTAACAAAACAAATTACTATGAGTATAAATTTTGTACAATATAAAAATACTACTGATTCATAACGGGATATTAATATTGTTTAAATTAAAATACAATCTCTTCCTAAAAAATAAAATTTAAAATATTTTAATTTTTATACTAATCTCATCTCACCATAAATCCAATTTCATACGAAAGCTATATAAAATTATTCAATTGAATTTACATTTTTAAAAACATTATACTTACAAAATATATACTTAATTTAAATAACAGATCAACCTACCTGACAAGTACGTTGTAAATCAGGTATCCTTAACAATAGTTCTCCAAATTTGGATGGCATATCTGGATAATGTGCTACAGTATATTGCTGCAATGCATGTAATGCTTTTTCTTGGGATGCACGAACTTTTTCTGGTTCTTTCAAGTCATTTGTATCTTAAATCAAAATGAAGACCCACATAAATAAAGTAAAAATATAAGAATCCATATTGTTCATAAAAATAAACTTTATACCTGATGATAATAGCACAATGACTTTCATGGCCACATATTCATATCGATCAACTCTTAATCGTCTTAAATGTTGAGTGAAATTTAACATTCGCTCAATACAGGGCGCTAAGCCTAAGTCTCTTGCTTGATCCAAAGAAATGGATTTGCCTAAACTAACCCGTATCTCTCCAGGACTGCTAACAGACCGGTAACAACAACTGAACAGCAGTAACTCACACCAAGCATTTATTAACAATGAAATTTGATCATCAATCTAAAAGAGTAAATAAAACATTGGTATATTTACAGAAACTATTTTTTACATAATACAAATGAAGCAAATATGTATTAAACTTATTACCGAAATATTTTTAAACAAAGGTAACGATTTGCACCATTTCACTATTTTGTAAAGTCGATGGTCAGCAATATTGCATAAATTAGAGAGAAAATCTGTTCCTGAATTTTCAGCCATTAAACGACTCTTGGCTAGTTCTTTGGCGCCACCACAATGGTTCATAGAGCTTCCACTAGCACTTGATGATTCAAATGAGCTTTCGTTATAAGTCCATAAATGTTCCACTTCCATTATTTCCTAAAAATATTTTAATGATATGTAAAATTATACGTCAACTAATTTATTAATGGCTCATAGACTAATTTTATAAAAATTATTAAAAATATTTTAACTATTTCATAAAAGATAACCTAATCTTTAAATTGAATAGATAGTATTCTAGTTTAATCAAATATTAAGATTTTAAAATAGTTTTTATACCTCTTTACATTTACCTATTCAACATAATAATATTGACTTTGATTAAACTTACATTTATATAGTATTAAGCTATTAAGATTATTTCATCACTATTTAATTTTTAGATATTATATTATAATATATATTAGTTTATTTTTATGAACACTTACTTGCAATAATGGAGGGATCAGTCTGGCTGCTTCTTGGGGTGGAGTCCTACATGCTCGTTCTTCCTGTTTGACCTTATTGTCAACAGAATTAGTGGTCATTCCAGAGTGCTGTCCACCATGTTGTTGCTGAATATTTGATTGTGGTATCGTATAAGTAAATGGATATGTACTACGCCCACCTCTAGTTCTATCAACTCTGATTGCTTCAAGTTTCATACCCATATTTAAGCACTTGTCAAACCGACAAGCAGGACACTTTTTACGAGTAGCTATTGTAATTAAACATGCTGAACCATGTAAACACACATAATTTTTGTGGTTTTGTACAGTGCGCTTAAAAAATCCTTTGCAGCTTTCACATGAAAATATTCCATAATGAAAACCAGAAATTTTATCTCCACAGATTGGACAAGGACTAAAAACAAAATTAATTTAATTTAATAAAATTTAAAAATAATTTATTACATTAAATACAGACCTATTAATTAACTGCTGTCTTGAAATACCAGATGTTATGCCATGTTGTTGACCAATATCTGACATTGCTATTTTATCTTCATATCCATTAGTTTCCTCTGCTACAGTATACTCATGAAAATTTCTTTGTATATGTCTAGGCTGGATTGGTGATTGTGTTGGAGAGAATTGGGTGGGTGAAACGGATACTGAGGAATAACTACAAAAAAAAAATATATTTATATATATATAAATAAACTAAAAATGTAAATAATAATTGAATAAATTATGTTCAGCACTACTAAATATAAAATATGAATTCAAATCATGGATTATCAGTTCTCTATTATGAAACTTTGTCCTTAATCCTTCTCCTTTGACTTCATCCTCCTTTACAAGGAAGCGTAATACAACTTCTACCATCTTCTCTTTGATAGTCCTCCTTTTTCTCTTACCAGATTATCTTTATTCTCTGATGTTCAACCCTTCGGTTACTTTACAACTGATACCAGTCTTTTCCTCTTCTATTCCTCATTCTTAGTACTAGCTTCCTACTATGAATTATAATTTGTTCCTCCTACTTTATTATAAGCCCATACAACTTAATCGTTGTGCTGTGATGTTAATTTTAATAATGGAACTTTAATTATAAATAAAAAAACTTTTATTTTACATTTCATTATTTCATTTTAATAATAATTTTTGTCATAATTATAATTTTTAAATGACTTTTTTTTTTGTATTATAACATTTTTTTACACTCCATAATTTAAATAATAATATTATAAGCTTATAAAACTCATTATTAGAATTATTTTTTTTGTTTTAAATACATTTTTAATGAGTTTTTACAGTTATCTATGGATTTTTAAGCTATAGCTTTTAATACTTAAAATGCATTTTCAAATATTTTATGACAGATAATTTACCTTTGACTATAACAAGAACTATGTTGTGATCCGCCATACTGAGATGCATCACTATTATTTCTCGACAATGATGATGGTGTAAATGTAGAAGGGGATGAAAACCCTGAAGATGATGGAGGATTATGTCTTGAAGTGATCGGTGACTGTGCAGGAGAGCAACAAGAATGTATAGCTGAGTCTGGGCTTTGAGTGGGTGGAATATGTGATGGTTGTTTAATTCCATTAGTTCTATGTTGCAATAATGGGCTATAACCACCGCCTAATAATTTATCAACGAGTAACGGAATTTCGCCGTTTGATGATGCTACTTTACTTTTAACGTGCTCCATAACGTCAGTCTATAAAAACAAATACAAATTAAATTATCAATGAATTATACTAATAGTTCATTGAATAATAACTCACCAAGTTATTATCATTATAAATAATCCGTTTAACTGGAGATGCTTGTTGGTTATTTACATTATTATTTCGCGGCAATAAATAATTTTGATTTCCTGTTTGCATGTCCATAATTCTATCTTCATCCTAAAAATAAATAACGCTGGTGATAGTGTTACGATTTATTTATAAGCCAAAATTAATAATTAATAAATCACATTACTTGTTTCATTTCTGAATCGGATAGCTCTCCTTCCCAGGACATTGGCCGAGGCATGTTTTCTTCGACTGCTCTCATTTTTTTACTTCTCATAGTGACTCCGGAAAAATCAATTTTACTAACCTCTCGGTCGCATTCAGATCCAACTTCATCGATGTTGTCTTCTTTGATTTCGGTCATTGTACCGTCCTTTTCGTTCGGTTCCTCTTAAGACAGGTAAAAACAAACATTTCATTATAGTTTGCGAGATGAAAGTTATAAAATATTCTATACAATAAATTAAAATGCAATAGCGGTCTTTGCATAAATTTTCTCAATAGCTAGAAATAATATGTTGAACCCCGTATATCAATTAGTATTTTCAAGTAAAAATAGTAAACCAGTTAATGCATGTTATTGAAAATAGTTATAAACGTATTCAAAAATAACGGGATGAAAACAGTCATGTCTTAAATATTTGAGTACAAAGTTAATTTAAAGGACGGGCTGTAAAAGTGAGTAAAAGAGACATACTTATGTTAGAGCGAATATAAAGGCAATAGCAACATTAAGAGGGTACCACGAAGTTCAGTATGACATTGATGTTACATTAAAAACACGTAGAAAAATTTCAAATCTTCATAATTTTGCAAGTTGTGAAAAAAGTAAACAAAACAAAGTGCCTGCTTCATGGATTATTGTGTAACACGTATAGTGGTGTATTTAGAAATTGTACGACTCGAGACTATTTTACATTTTGCTGACGCACTCTCCCACTCCCCTATTTCAATCAACTGTCACCACCGTCAAACCGGAATAGATTTATTGGTTAGTTTGAATAAGGAAACAAATCATTGTATTGAAGATAATGATGCGAAGGATACAAGAAGTTTAACTGAAAATCAGATAAGTAAATTGCACTTCTACGTCCTATATTTGTTATTTGTTGTTGTTATTTGTACGCTCTAGTTGTTGTTATAGAGTTCTTATACTTTATTAATGTTAATTTTTAATTTAATTGTTATTACCTACATAATATGTACTATTGTTAACTGCCGATTGGCGTAAAATATATGTATAAATAAATAAATATATCTCTATACCTATACCAACATCTATACGTATACCGCTGGCATGCAAAGCCGACGCCACAGACGTCGAAAAGTGCACGACGCGTGTGGTCGTAACAAGAATATGTTTTGGTCGCGGGGTTCGCTAAATTTCCAACAAGGCAGTAAAATATGCATTACAGTCAAAGTCGTCGCCATCACAAGTTTCCGTTTCGAGAATTATACAAGTAACCGATTGATAAACTTCCGGAATTCACCGCGGTTCGTCGAGTGTTCGTGCAGTTAAACGAACAACGCACTTATCACACGTACACCGGTTTCAACACCGTCATCGATCGTGATTTCTAAAAAAAAATGCGATGACACACGTCGGCGCCGTCGCAAGCTTTTGTGAGACCCTAGGCACTACAATTTTCTCGCGCCTAAACGTTCTAACTTGACAAATTGCGAATTCGTTTTAAGCGTAAAGCGCTGGGCAATCTGCCCGAAAACGACGCCCCCCCCCCCCCCCCACTAGTAAGTCGCTGTCGGGGACATTCGCCCCAGCCGACTACCTTGGACACGTGACAGACATTTGCGAACTCTAAACGTTACGTAAACCGTACGCGCTACGAGTGGTCGTAACGTTCTGCGTACCTTTTATCGTCGTGATCTGCGTGTTGGGCAACCGAGGAGCGATCAGATTAATGGACGTTACGGTGACTGGACCGGACGACACTTGCACGCTGTGGCCCCACATTGTAGCGTCGCTGTTGGCCATCACGTGCACCGCTCCGTGGCTGCGGCAGCGGTCGAGTTGAAACGGTACATTGCGTTTACGGTGCACCACCGCAACAACGGTAACAGGAACAACGGCGTCAGCGGCAGCGATGTACGCGATGTGGCGCTCGCACCGGGTTTCAGGTCACTACGGCGTGGTCGGGCCGAGCCGTTGACGCTCGATGTCCCGGTGACGGTGCGGCAGGACTTGGTGGTCGCGGGCGCGGGCCATCGTCGTCGAAACTTGTCCGCCGCCGTCGTCTCCTTGCCGGCACTGGAAAAACAAAACGCACGTAACGGCACGGTTACATTATTACGTTCGCAGCATCGACATGAGGTATACAAGTGTTCATTGTAATTCGCGTCGTACGGTAGCACGCGTTGTTCGATCGTTGCGATACAAAATATGTATGAAGTGCGAACGCGAAACGCGCACCAATACAATTGGTATAATACAACGAAATAATATGCGATCCGAGAAAAATGTTACGTGTTCGGCCGAGTAACTGAACGATCATACTTGCTCGTATTATAGCAGCAGCAGCAGCAGCTATTTTTACTGCTACTTATGCTGCTACTACTACTACTACTACTACTACTACTACTACTACTACTACTACTACTACTACTACTTCTACTACTACACTACTACTACTACTACTACTATTAATGCTACATCTACTAATACTTCTGCAATAATACGCAAGTCATCGTGTCCCGGTGTTGTATGGTGAAGCAACAGTGCTGCAGGACGACGCAAAACCGGTTGTGTGACCTGACATCTAAGTGAAATGGCCAATACGCGCGAGGGGAACGGTCGACAGCGACAGCAGCAGCGGCGGCGGCTAGCGAAGGGGTTATTGATGTCTTAGTTGCATTGTTTATAATTGGCAGTAACGCAGCACCAGCAACGCATTTGTATTTGAACACACGGAC
Organism: Sipha maydis; assembly: GCA_034509805.1. Lineage (NCBI taxonomy): Eukaryota > Metazoa > Arthropoda > Insecta > Hemiptera > Aphididae > Sipha > Sipha maydis. The sequence continues at coordinate 44,903 of JASXSY010000167.1, forward strand.
TAATTTTTTTGCAATTTTATTTTATTTTATTACGACTTCGTTCCATCACATTATATACTTATTGTAGCTCCGTTGCCACATATATATATATATATATATATATATATATATATATATATATATGTATATGCGCATTTTGCGCACGGGACGAGACTACGTTAATATTTAAAATCCCGACGGACAGTTATTTAAAGAAAACATAATTCAACACGTTCAAAACGTGCCGCAGTCCAATAGCAACGACCCGAACACAATGAACGTTTTATCAAGTAGACTTTGATGCGTGTGTATCGCCACCGCACACCGGTAAACTTTAAATTTCTCGTAGATCCCTCATTGAACATAATTCCTCAGATAATCGCGTGCATGATTAGATTCTCGACATCGGATTAAACAATCAATTATAATACGTAAGAGTTCGTATTTTCTTTGTCGTTAAATACGCGGTCACATATAGGAATACTGCGCTTACTACTCGTATTTACACATACAGCAAGTACCGACAGTACAGGAGCGGTTATAACAACACGCAACTAGGTACCTTACTTTATTGCATAACTATAGGTTCCAATATCATGCGGAATTATTAATTCTATTTATTAATACTATTCCAACATGGCAGCAGCTCTATATATAATACTACACTGGTAGTAAAATAATAAATATCTAACGACAGTTTAAACGTTCAATAGTATTTTTATTTTTCATCACGTCGCACACCCGTTTCTTTTGTATGAACGCATGTATATTTTTAAGTTCTGGTTCGAAAGATAAATGGTTGGAGGACAATGTTATACATCATTATGTAAATAAAGATATCAATCGCGCATGGACAGAAAAGAAGGCGTGCCCTAAGAGTGTATCACGGGTCGCGTATATTACACTGGTTTAGTGGACGATAAATTGTTTAATATAGTATATTATACACAATCGGTATTAAAATTATCGTCCGATCGTTAATGCACATTGACATTTGACTCACGGGGAGAGTTTTTGGTTTAAATCTCCTTCCCGGATCTAAGTAAAAAATCAGATTCAATTCGTAAGCATGACACACAATAATATGTTATAGTAATTTTGATTCTCTACTAAATTGTTTTACCTCTTTATAAAATCATATGTTTATAATATATTTATAATAATTATAATAATTTCTTTATTGTTAATTTGAGTGTTGCTCACAGATAAAAAGAAATATACAAATAAGAAAAACTAGCATTATTCTTCGCTGAATTAAAATCTCTTAACGATGAGCTAGAATACTTAACTAAGCATGAGAAAAAAAACTTTTATAAAAAACAAAAAAAAAAGGAACACATTTTTAAAGGTCAGTTAAACAAAAATATATATATGAATAAACATTATACTTGGAAGTTATAAAATAAAACATATTTAATTTGAGGATAATATAATATAAAACGAATTTTTTTTTAGTGTTTCTTATAGATTATTGTAAACCGGTTTTATTCAGATTTACAATTAACATGGTAAAATTTAGTATATTATTGAGGATCATACTTGAGACTTTAAACAAACTTCTTTTAATTATGTTTTTGCGTTTTTTTATTATTCATAAATGATATTTCGAAAAAAAAATGCTGGTGTTATAAAGTTGATTTTTAGTTTTAATTACATTTGTTTTGAAGAAATAGCTCGTACTTTTACAAATTATTAATATCCAGTACTCATAATAGTTTAAATAACTGAACCTGGAGAAAATATTTTGGTTAACCTAGTTTTATTATTATTTTTTTTTCTGCATCTTCAATATTACACTGAACATTCTTATTTTTAATAATTTCTTTTTTCAATAAGTTTGTAATCAATGTTGTTAACCGTCATGAACAAAGTTTCATTTCTCTATTTCATTTTTCTATATTTCTTTTCCGTTACTTATCAGGTTATTAAAAAAATAATATTCAAGGTCAATACAGATAGAGATTTGTTTCGAATGTTACCTAGGTACCGTAGAAGGGAACGGCAAGAAGGCATAGAAGACAAGTCCGTGAATAGGGTTTTGAACTTCCCTCGTTGGATAACAATTTTAAGTACATGCATTATGCGTGTATGAGTTTTTCATTATTTTTCCCCTCCGTCGAAAACTGCGAGGTCCGTAGGCGTACGTAGGCGGTACGTACCACGTTTGTATACGAACATATTTTTATGTTATAAAACCGTACGCGCGCGCGACGTCCGTACGATTATTATTTATTATTTTATTCTTTCATTCCGTTCCAGCGACAGTAGCGCGCGACAGCAGACGTACCGCCGTCCGCCACGCTTGGTGGCGACCGTCGTCGCGCCGAGCGATAGAGGACGCGGGCGCGAGGTTGTTTATTTTTATAAATCGACGAGAGGACGTCGTCGTCGTCGGCAGCGGCGGCAGCGGCGGCAGACGTTACAAAACCATTATACTCGTGGCGACAGAGCGTGGCGTGCGTGTGCGGGCGACGTTGCCGTGCAGTTCGTCGGACTCTCAAAATTCAACCTTGCCAAGGTCAGGCTCGGACGCATGCGCGCGCATCTCGCGTGCGTCCTGTGTTCCTTTCATTCCGTTTTTTTTTTTTCTATTATCATTATTTATTATTTTTTCCCCTCTATTTCTCTCACTCGTAAAAACGCACTATGTACGGATCACATGTATATTATGCGCATCGTACGGCGGCACTCGACGTTGTTGAGCACATCTACCGCCGTTGATATCGTTAAACGTGTGCGTTTCGCGGGTACGATCGTAACGGGTACGTGCAACGACGGTCACACGAACGGTAGGCACGATAGACGAGAAAAGCGCATGTTCGTTCGTGCGATGACGATCCCGAGAACTTCGTCGTTTATGCGTCGGTAGAATACGGCGGACTGTCGACACATTGGCGCTGTCACGTTTTATTATTATACTCGTGTGGCAAAAACATAAATAAAACGGCAATGTGCGACTTCTCCGAAAGATGACTATGCGCGTTGGAGCGTAGGAGAGGCAGTTGACAATAAATGGTTGGACGGCTCGCCGCTGCAGCGGCAATACTGCCAGCGTCCGATCGTCGAACACGCATAATGTACGGTTTTCGCGACGACCATTGCGCAATTTTGCACAGTTCGCGACAGCTATGATATTACATGCGTGTAACGTAACAATGCATTACGCCGCGTACCTGTAATGCACGTTCATAAATATTAAACACGGCGACGAGGCCCGACAAGGTTTGACGGGAGGCACTCGTCGTGCGTGACCTTGTCGCGGCACGGTGGCTAGCGGTAGCGGTGGGTGGCGTCTGTTTTGCGCAGCGCGAGGGGAGGTTTGATTTTTTTTTATCATTATTATTATATTACGGTCTTTTATTCTTTATTTTTATTTAGTACGCCGCCAACGTGACCGCCTGTCGTCGCGGTGCACGTCAGCATTGCAAAATAAATTCGACTAGCACACAAAACGGACGTGAACCGGCCGCCATCGAGTACAGGACGCGCCATCCTTAACGACCAATATGCGTGCGCTAACAATGAAATCCCCGCGACTCGTCGCAAACGGTATTATATCGTTTTTTATGTTTTTTTTTTTTTTCAAACATTCTCACTCCCTCCAAACCATATTCGACCCTCGTACAAATAAAACTATAACGTCTCTCGATTAGCCGTGAGGCAATCACTGCACAAACCCCGATGTTATACGTATTCTTGTGTATTTTTTACGTTATAATACGCTTATGCTTTGTATGCGTATATGTACGTTATATTACGCAAATCGACAACCCCCGTGGTATTATATAATTAGGGAGTTTCGTACCTGATCCACGTACTATATGTAAATATTACATGGTTTTACTAATCTTTTTAAAGGTTTTGAAACCTCCGAAGAGTTTATATTGTATAAAAATATTCGGTTGTGTCCACTTTAGGCCAATAGGTTTGCGGAAACTCTACACCGTATTGTAGTTCGTGTAAGGTCGCGCAAACGATTCCACATACGACACGAAAACGAATCGACACATACCGTTTTACGAGGCTTGTGACATGACTTTTGTAGATGTGTTTAAAATCTAAGTTGGACTAGATGTTTGAAAGAAACTCAAATGTATAATATTTTAAAATTAAATTGTAACACAATTTCAACGGGTAAAATGTTAATTCGCACATACAAAATAACAGACGTATATAGTACGTTTAAAAGGTTTATTATAGTTCTATTCATTTTATATACTACAATATTCTTATTTGAGTTTTTATGAATATTTCTATACTTATATAATAATTAACATATCAATATTATATATATATATATATATTTAAATATAAATATGTAAGACTCATACGATTCAAATTTACGAATTTATATCGTATTATTTACACCTAATGTGATGTTTCATTATAAGTTACAAGATATTTTTGATTAGCGTGACGATGGACGGCGCCGCGAAGCACAGACAATGTAATGTGCCAAATACTCAAAGAATTGGTACACATTTAATGGTAAATATACGTTGTTGTATAAAAATTTACATAGCATTTTTATTCTAATAAAGGAACTACTATGTGTCTACGTAGAAATATATACATTTAATTTTTTTCAATGGGTTGTAAACCAAACATTTGTGTGTGTGTGTGTGTGTGTGTGTGTGTGCGTGCAGTTCAGGATCTTGGAAATATTACCTCGGGGCTAATAAAAATGCAACGCCCTTAGGTAGATGGAAGAACGGGATATATTCATAACTTTTTTATTCTTCATAAACCTAAGAGCGCCTGGGGCAAGAATACCTTCTTGCCCCCTAGATCCAGCACTGTGTATGTATGCGTAAGAAATATAATGTAACTTAAACGTTTGCTCTATTATTTATCACTGGTTTAATGTTCATTATACATTGTTACGTGTATCACTATTACGCCTAAGCTAAATAACACGATTCATAAAACTACAACTAAAAACACTTCAACAACACGTATCATATTCTAAAATGGTAACTGCCCCAACTATGGCTTCACATACCTTGTACAGTGAGAGATAAAAAAGGATTAGATATTATTTCCATACGTGAACATTTTTTTTATTCTAAATAAATCGACATAAGGTGTATTTATCATTTTGTATTAGATTGCTAACGATCGTAACCATTAGCAAACATTGCCAGTAAATTCTTATTATTAATCTACGAAAGCCAATGCAAGACTTAAATGATAGCGCAAAATTCTCCAAAAAATAGTTTTTATCCATGCGCATACTTGAACTATAGCAATAAAAACAAAATTATAACTCATATACGATTTAGGTTTCAGTTACATTTTTGTAAACAAAAAATTTAAATTACCACATAACTGAACTAATGTTTATTTATTATTTTTTTTTATTTTTTATGTACTATGAATCAATAAATAATCACGTTTAAAAATATATATACAACATTGTAACATACATTTTTTAATGCATCATTTATTTTTTATTTTTACCCAATACGTTTGCATAAGATTTACTTACTATAAAGCAATAATAACTCTTAACATATGCAAAACAATACTTTATGTAATTATGAATAGGTAGTTTATCAAATTATCAAACAAGTTTCCTTTTTTTTAAAAAAATCACTATTTTGTGTAAATTTTTATTTAAGAAATAATACATTTCAAACCCCGTCAATCTTTATATTTTTTTAAATATAAGAGATAGTAAATAATAATCAAAAATGCATTAGACGTGGTACAAAAATTGACTTAAAATTTTAATAAATTTACTAGACAAATAGATATAAAAGGTAAACAAGTAATTAAATTGTAGATTAGAAAGCATCACAATTTAATTTAAAAATAAAATGTTAACCTCTGAAATGTTTAAAAATATTTTAAGTACTTATTATGAATAATAAATTGTAATTCCATATATATGTTATAAATAAATGTTAATGTCTACGCGTTTTATAATTTTGTTTTTCCTTTTAAAATGTGTATAGGCATATAATAATAAATACCGTAAAAAATCAATAGCTAAAATTTTAATGATTATAATTTATGAAGAAAGAAAAGAGAATAATAATTAAATTTTAATTTTGGGTCACGGGCAAATGAATTATTTTAAAAATGTACAGAAGTTCTATTAAATATGAAGAGATACATATTAACTAATACCAACAAGTCATATTGCAATAATGAATAAACGATATAACCTGTTTTGAAAAATGACTGAATTACTTTAAACGAGTTTATACATAAATATCATGATATCGTTACTAAATAGTTACAAAAATATTAAGAATTATAATAGTTTGATTATCAGCTAAGTTACATAAAAATGGATACACGAATAAATCGAATCGAATCAAAAAGCTAAACGAAACACCAGTTGAAACATTCTATGTTCACAAGTCCAATGTTCAGGTAAACTATATACATATAACATCAAACGAGATCGAAGAATCTCAAACAATCGGTTTTGTATACATATTGGGTCGTTGAGTGTTTTTATTTGATAAAGAGAAAGTAAAGCTATATTATCGATCGTCTTTGTTCTTAAAAATAATTTTATGTATCATTTATGTATCATTACTTTACGCATTCAACCATCTTCTACGTTATTACTCACACTGTACACGACACGTATAACGGTTTGAGGTCCAAATAAGTTTTAGGCGTGTATTTTTTTATGTGCACTGTAATTTCGTCGAACGGAATTTTACAGTTTTGTTGCTTCGAGGAGGTAGACAGCTGCCTCTCGATGGCAGCGGGGATATTATTATACTGTTTGATTGTACACATACAATTCCATATTTTATTAATGCGTCTTAATGTCAATTTTGTCGAAGCGTTGGTTTTTTCATGTCCACTACAATAGAACAACGGCCAATCGCACAAAAAAAACAACTAAAATCATGGCAGACGTCACACGCCATCTATTCTTCAGCCATATAAGAAATTATATATGACGTATTAAATGTGCACTCCCTAAGGACGAATTACATCAAAATGTATTTAAAGTATTTTTATGCAATTACCATTCAGTAACAGTAATTCAAATTCTTAGAAAATTCGTAATGCTATTTTGTATTGATCATAGTCATTGGTAATACCACTCATACCTATATCCACTTCTGATTTCTTTTAATATGTACTCCGTAATTTTATGAAAACAACTAAAAAATAAATACTTCATAATATTATTAAACATAACACTATATGTTATAACGCTAAAAACAGTTTACTCAAGCTATATGGATACTTGCTGCAATTTGTAATTTTAAGGGTCGAAAGACTAATTGTTTTTTGCCTTTAGTTCATAATGTATGTATGGATTTTTTTATAAATAATTATATCTAATGAGTAAAATATTTTGTATTCTTATAAATTATATAATCAATTAAATTATCATACTATGTAAAACAGACCTACACTAAATTAAAACTTAATGTTAGTCACGTTGTTTATGGAATGCAAATGCAATTTCCATATCCCATGGGCCAAGATTTATAATAAAATCCATGTAAATTTTAAATTTTTCATATTTCATTTACCAAAGTAGTCGTTAAATTTTTGATAACACTATAGCTTTACGAAACAAATATATAGGATTATTATTTACCATTTGAAAAAATAAATATTACGCTAAACATTAAGGGGACACCTAATGAATTGAAGCTTCAACACCATATAGTAGAACTTTAATTAAAACTATGTACTAAGTTACTGTTTACTATATATCCTAAATAGACATCATATTCAATTTTTTTTTTTAATTATTTTAACAGTTCGCCAATAAAATATGTGTGAGAAAAATGTATTCCTCTCCTCAAACCGGGCCCTACATCACTGTTACAATTACGATTGTACGGGGTTCTACGCACAGCTTAATAATTAGTTATGAACGTGACCAATTCGGAAGAAACCCGTTAGCTTTGAGATTTTCCGCTTTAAACTGTACAACAGCGCCCACTATTACGACAAAACTACAAATGCAGCTGCAGCTATAATGGTCAACGGAAAACGAAGAAGCGATTGCCGAAGCCTGACGAATAGCAAGCAAGTAATTTTTGTTTATCAACGCTATAATCGTCGTCTAGTCCATGGCGACAGTCATTAAGAGTATAATTATTAACATATTATCATTATGTATATATTATATTTATATATACACTACAATATGCCTGTGTAATCTATTGAATCTGCGTCAAATCACAAATTAAATTTTAGAAGGGCTGTTTACGGAATATATATATATATATATAAATATAATTTAAACTTAAACATATGTATGAATATTTTAATATACATTACGTATATATTGGTTCACAGTGAATGGGACAAGGTCGTATTGATCATTTGACGCGACAATAATTACCAGTAAACTAGGTAATTACAAGACCATCGCTCAAACAAAATTATAATAACAGACTATGAAAAACAGAAATTATATCATTTCGTTGGGAATCGTTTCCAGCATGACACGTTATAAGATTGGTCATACAACCAATAGACTACTTTAAGACGCTACTGTAGTCTAATACAATTGTTCACTTCAAAGTCTATCAAAATCATCGTTCAAATATCACTATAATGTTACGGACGTATGACTACAGAAATGTTGATGATATTTATACAATATTATTATCGCACGTTGAATTATAAATATTTGTTATAATCAGCAATCGTTGGCGTCGTTATGATATTGTTCATTGATAAGCGTAAACAATTATTAATTTAAGAACTAAATAACATAAATGTAAAATCTTAAAGACACCTTATGACCATCACCGACTAAAAACGTTGAATGCGAGAAAAGTCTATAAACACACTAAAATGATTAGCGCTACCACTGTAGTGACTTGTATAATGAATGTAGATGATTAGTTTAGTAGAAGATATTCGTTGGAAATAAAAAATAAAAACAAAAGAATAGTTTTTTCTTCTTCTAAATGTTATGATCGAACGCATAATAGTGACCTTGACCGTAGATTGACGTGGTCTAGGATGGATGACCGAGACCGTAAGGAGACGTGCGTCGGACGTTGACTACCACCATTTCGAGAGTAACTATACACTTACACGGGAGCGTGTATTGTGCTGAGTACGTTATACATCGATAATACTGTGAAGCAGCTCTTTTTATACGTCATCGAGTGCATCGTGTGCACTAAAAGATTCGCGAGCAGCACACACATACACACAGCGGCGTATTTTTTAACAATTCCAGAGTTTAATTCTATCTTCTTTCCCCCACGATCGGCTTACAATCGATTTCGAACACGACTAGAAATAAATAACGTTACGTGGCCCTTATAAGGACGACAGCGTTGACGATGGTGCGCGCGCGAGAGCGTCCGCGCGTTCAAGGTCAACGGTCTGAAAAATCAAGGAATAGGGTGGCGGTAATGGTAGCGGCTGCAGCGGCGGCGGCGACTGCGGTGACGGGAAACAACGGTGGCGGTGGCAGGGGGGAACACGACTAGAGTTCACAAAGAATGGCACGATACCGTTACAAAACATCCGCAGCTAGAGGCCGTCAACCGGCATCTCTGTTGGCCACGTCCGTTACGGGCCCCCCTCCCCCCCTGATCACCGATTCCTGTCCTTCCCCCTACCTCGTCCTAACAACTCCTCGTGTCCATTCCCAACGTACGCTGCAAAGTTTCGTCCGACTAACATGCACAAACGCAATGGCAAAGACGACAAGAACGAAACAAATATGTACACACACAATATTACAATGAAATGTACGCGGTGGTTAATGGCGAAATAGTCCCTTCCGATGACTACTTGAAATTACTATACACGACTTCGATACACGTTGTTAATTGCGGTTTAGCAACATCAACACAAAAACTGGTCCCATTGCACACAAAAGTAAACCCTTCGAAACGTACACACTACACGTACACACATTGTCTTGTCCAATTCTAAGTCACGTCCGTTGTTTACCTGTTAAACGTAGCTATATCCCAAGCCCTTTGGTGACACTCCACGGGACGTCAGCGCCGCATACAACGTCTATTATTCGGGTGTAATCCTTTGTCGAACGCGGAACAAAATTATTGGACGCAGGACAAATCGTTATTGTCGGTACCGTAACGGTCACCCGAAGTCGGCACACCAGCGAACGTTGTGAACGAGAAACGCGATATTCCGGCGATCGGACGACTTATAATCAACTTCGTGGTCGAGATGGAATGAATTTACGCGAGAAAACCACACCGATTAGACGAAGGAAAAAAAAAATAAAAATAAATTTTTGAACGATAGGCAGATGCAGGAAAAAAGAAAAACGGCACTCCGACAACGTCGAGACGATGGACAAACGGCGACGGTTAAACGCGACCGCGTCCGCGACTACGACTGTCGGCGGCGGCGGCGTCGGCGCGGTGTTTGTGCGCGTGAGTGTACAGTGTATCGGCTGCGGCGGCGGCCGCTCTGCTGTTGCACGGGAACGAACGAGCGGCGAGGTACACGGTGGATGGAGTTGCAGGCGCGCGGCGTGTTATTGTGCGTGTGCGTGCGTGCGTGTACAATAATATAAAGCGCGTACACACGAGAGCATATTTGAACGTTGCACAGAACGAGCATATTTCGGACCATTCGGACGAATTTCGTTCAGTCGTGTATACGCGCCTTAATGTTATATAACGCACATGAGACATGTTTCACTGCTTGATTGACTAGTTCGATGGCTTGCTTGGTTACAAGTTAGCTGCTGGATTGGATGCTCTGAAAAAAAAACATAAGACGTGTAACACTTCATTTGAATCGTATGGTATTTAATTTTAATTTTTACACAAAGTTCGTACTGGTACATCGAGCAAACACCTTTTTCGTCCAGAACAATTGATCAGTGATGATGCAGCTAATGACTGCGCTCGTGGTCATTACACTATTGGCAAAGGAATTACTGATACCGTGCCGTAACGTATTCGAAAGCTAATATTTTTATTGTTACGAACAATCGACTGCCCCGGTGAAATGACCATGGAACGCATGTTGTCCAATACAACGGTTATTGTTCAAACATGGGCTCGTTTAGACCATACGTTTGATGTCTAGTAAAAGAACATTCATCTATTGGTACATTAGTGATAGTACGGAAGAGGAAGAATTTTCAGAATCTAGAGAAGATTTAGCTGTGTTGGAAAAAAATTACGAAGAAGTGAGCTTGGATTAAATCGAAGGAGATTGTGATGATGCCGGAGATAAATTTTAATCTTTAAAATTAATATAAATCGCTAGTATATTGAATTTTACGCTTTACTCCTCAACAAATGTTTTTTTTTATTGGTTAAGTGATGTTCATTTTTGTGAGGCATGTACTGTAACCACGAATGTAGCGTTATTTTCGGACGGATACTCCGATTGTTGCGATTAAACGCGTGTAGACGGGGTATAGTAACGTATGGTGTGCCAGAAGAGGTTCGGACGAATTACATATTCGTTCATAGTAATAATGGCAGTCAAAGAAAAAAGTGCATCGAATGTGAATCCATTCACAAATCACAAGTACGCGCAGCCGCACAGCGCCGCCGCCTACCGTCGTTCGTCCAAGACAGTGCATCGGACAGCCGCCGAGTGCACGCGTAAACAACAATTGGTGCGTACCGCGGAACACGTAGAACCCATACGCGTTGAACATAACGAAACCGCACACGCGCGCAAGCGACGCGACGTGGGCAACAATAAAAATTGCTACGCGAACGAAACCGGAAAAGACGAAGAAACATCGGAATTCTGGATTGTTTGGAAAAAAGCGCGTAATGAGTCGTGTAAACAGAGCAATCGTATTGCGGCGCGACGACGAAAATGAAATAATAATATTAGTAATAATAACAACATAGTCCGTTATCGACTGACGTGGACGATGGGCTGGGGTGCGGGACAGATAAAATGTCAGAAATACGACCTTGAGGGTTTAAGGTCGTCAACGAACAAAAAGGTCAACAGCGTCTTCGCATGTGCGCCACCGCCGCGCCAGTATATTGTGTCAGTCCGTTAATGGTTCACGGCTCTCGGTGCGGCACGCGAGTTCTGTGAGGGGTGTGAAAGATGAACGAGAGTAGAAAAAAAAAAAAACCAAAGCGCAACGAAAATCCTTTGCACGTTGACGTCGCTGCGGCTACGCGAACGCCTGGGACGCACATGCGTCGTTCAAGAGTCGCGCCAATCTAGCGCCGGACGGCGTAGCGGTGCGAGGGGTGAGCCGTCGACGACGGGCACGCGAAGTGCACACAACAGATGGCGTTGCAGCAAGTAAATATTATATTATTATTTCCCATTCCGCCGTGGAACGCGCGGCGGCGGCGGAGAGCGGTCGGCGCCGCGTAAGCGTGCGCGTGCCCTCCCATCGCCGCGGTGTCAAACCCAGACGACCTTCATCTTCATTCCCGTTCACCATACGCGCGCGTCGTGCACCGCTCGCTCGTCCGCCGCCGCCGCGTACGTCGTGCATCGTAAGCCCACCGCACACGACGTTCGTTTTGCTGCTCGGTCCCAAGTCACCTATATTTAAACCCGATACTCTGATAATCTGTTGTAAAACCAGTGTCATTCAACGGTACCACACGAAATTGTGCGACTGCGTTGCTTAGTGGTAACGCTTATTGTTTTATCTCCATCCGATTCAAAGGCAACAACCAGTGTACACCGATCTAAACAGCTCGGACCTAGGTGATTATTAGGATTCTACGAAACTGGTCGTATTGTCATTCGATTAATATATAATTGGCGATTTATCAATCTAAAATCGGGGAAAAACAAAAACCTTGCCAAGCGACTGCAGAAAACGACGTTCTAGTTTCATCAGACTAGGGATACATTATCTGACTGTTTAATCTGTTACCAAGAAAACTCGTATCTAAACCATTCCAACCATAAATTATCTTAAAATGTATTCGTTTTCCAGAACCTGCTGAAAAACAGTTGGCGTTGTTTCAGAACATGAAATATTCATGTAAACGCTGAAAAAGAAAACATTGTTCTTTGTTTTATTTGGTGGTCGAGGCAAAAACTCGAGTAAACCAATACTTCATTGGTTAAAACACATAGGGTTAAACAACTTTCTTGACATTAAGCTGCATACATAGTCATTAATTATGGTAAAATTAGAAGTTTTGGGTAAAACGCAGGTCTAATACTTGGTAATTATTTCTCTTTCACTTATTTGAAAATCCATTAACTTAATGATAATTCTTATTCTATTTAGTTAATACCTCCTATCATACAATAAGGGTTTTAAGTATTATCTTAAAAAATCATTTTCTATAGATTTACTCAACAACTTGAGAATTCTGAAAAAGAAGTACCTAAACCGATATTTGATAAATAAAAATATAAAATAGTACCTACATAAAATTATTATTATATAGTGTTTTATTTGTATTAATGCTGATATTATTCGTATTTTTAGTAAATAGCATAAAAACAAAATATATATTTATTGGGAAACCTAGTGGTAAAGGATTAACAGAATTTGAAAATAATTTTGCCAATAGTCCTGATTTTAAGTATTTGGTTGAAAATGTCTATTTACTTACACACAGCTTTGATTAAGAGTCAACTATGAATTTAATGCAACTTTCATGCGTGTAATAGATATATCAAGGAAAAGATAAAAGAATTGCAAGAACTTCTTTTTAATAAAATGATTATTATTGATTAGATAATGGTAAATTTCGAATTAAGCTTAACTTTCCTTGATTAACTTAACTTAAGTTTCCTCAACCATTTCAGGAACACCCTGTATATTATGTACGATATATTATTTTTACTTCATATTTATATATTTTAGATTTTATATAACTCTAATTTTGTATTTCTTTTTATATTTTGATTAAAAATGTGTTTGAATTAAATTAATGAAATTAAAAAAATATATTAAAATTGCCTGAAATTAACGATTTAATTTATAAATGAGTATAATTTTTGTATAAATTAAGTATATATTATACAATTTATAATGTTGGTAGGAAGGGAGGTCGCCATAGCTAAATAAATTTGAAAGCCGTGTATCAAAAAAGGTTACGTCCCGCTGCCATAGATTCAACATTCAAAATAGCAAAATATCCAACAGCCAGATTTTAAGACTTTTTTCCACTTGAAACTTCGCTAAATTTGAGGCAAATATTTTTTGTTCCAACGTATCCAAAATGTTTGCACTTGCGCTTGCATTAATATAAATCGATGAAATCCATTCTGAGGTATAGTGGACATATTAAGCTCTGGGGGTAATATGAGTAGGCTACCTAACAGAAAATGATCAGAAGTCGGAACAATTAATCAGCTGGATCCGATAACATGGGAAACAAAGGACAAGAGTTCAAAGCAAATTATATTGTACGTTAGCAAGACTCCTTTGATAACTCGGATTTTAATTACATCAAGTTTTCACTGATTAGGCCGCATTTTCCCATAAGCCGCCCAAATGAGAAGCGAAAGGGAAATAAAACTACATTTAATCTCTTGAACATGCAAAAAATCGTTCTATTTTTTTGACTAATGACCTGTGCTAAATAGATCTTCAATATACAACTGGCATCATTAAAATTAGAGTCATTATCGCTATTAATGATTAAGATGATTATCTTATTAAGTTCAGATTAATACATTGTCCGTAAACAATGGCAATATAGCAAAAAAATATTTGTTAAAAAAGGAATCTAATTCCAAGTATAGTGCTTTGGTTACCACACAGTTAAAAGTTTTTGAAAATATATTTATTAGATTTTTTTTTATCAGATGAATATTATTATTGCAGAACCAACACATATTACTCGCAGTTTTGTGGTGGTACTATCAGCTTTGAATACTAGATAATGCGGTAGATAAGGTTTTTCGACGACAGAATTGCACTAAAATTAAATTTTTAAATACAAATATTAAATATTCTATGATAAAATTCTGGTATTGGTAGTTATGTACTGAAGAATGCTTCATAAAACACCTTTCCACATTATAAAATTGCTAGGTATTGGGAATTGATGCAAGACTCCACTAATACCTTAGGATCCTGCACTTATTGCAACTTGATCATGAATTAACATCTGTATTGTGATCAGCTGCTGCACTAACATGTTTTTCATAATTATTTAGATCGCCGAGTTGATTTTGAAATGAAAGATGAGGCAGAATCCACGTATACAGTGAGAGCAGTCGACATTAAGGACGTTGACAATATTCACTCTCTTCTAATCACCAACCAACCTAATCTGATTAAATTAAGAAAAGCCATGATTGACAAAAAATATTTATCACCTGAAAATATTAGCACTAAGCAATATGTCTATATGACCAGGAACAAAGTCCAGATCAGTTAATACATTTTTGAAGGTATCTTCATATTTTCTCTTATGCCAATATGTGAAAGTATTAAAGTAATGAGTGAAACTGCAGTTTTTCGATAATCACCAAAATGAGATAACATAATTGACATTTCGCATTGTTTTGTTGATAACATAGAATTGACTCCTAAAATATTGAATGACTTTTCAACTGTGTAAACAGAGATAAACAAATTTTATCAAGTGAGCTGTCCACCACCGTGCAGGTTGTCAAAAAACACAGCATACTATTCAATACATAAATGTGTTGGATCATTTGAATTTACAATACAAAAAAACTTATAACATTTATATTAAAAATGGGTTAATTTAACAAACAATAAAATATTTAAATAAGACTTGTGTAGAAAAAAACCGAGAAAAAAAAATAATAAGTTTCTTTGCACGTTTGTGTTATAAAATTGTGAGCCAGAATTCAACACAGGCCTACATAATTGCATTTGTCAGAAACCATTGCAGCGGTTAATATTACATTTAAATTGTCTATTTCACTAGTCACTACTTCAGCATACATAACCGCACCATTGGGTAACATAGCTAGTTCATCCGTATAGAATTTTCCAAATTAGCTTAATTTCTAACTGATCGATCTTCATGCAATTTAGAATTGTGACACTGACTACAAATTAGGTATATTGGAAAATTATGCGAAATAATATGATAACCATAATTCAAACTAGTTATCACAAAAGTATATTTTATGTAAATCAAAACTTACTGAACATTTGGTATGGTTTATATTTAATAGTTTTATAAAAAGATCTTTTTATCATTATTCTTTGAACTAGAAATTTTAATGGTTACCTTTTTCAATTCATAAGAACATGAGTTGATGGCACAAGCTTTAAATACTGTACTGTAACTATTCTATATCATGATATGATAAATTCTTTTTTTTGTTGGACTGCGAGTATCACAATCTTATAATAGAACTATCTATTAGATATCACAGTGATCAACCAAGTGTCCTACTAGTCTACAAGTTGATGCAATGATCTGAGCGCATTTAAGTTGGACGAAATGTGGTGATGTAATTTCTTTAATTCATTACTACACGGTCACGATACCTTTGCTGTATTTAACAAAGCCTGAGTATGCATTTGAATGATGGCTCCTTTGTGTTCACAACAATTCAAAACCATGTCATAGGCTCACTAAAAATTGTCTGCTGCAGTATTGAATGACTAGATTACATTACTGGCTTAGCTGGTTAAACAAGACTCTAAATAGTGGAAACATTGAACCAAAGGCAAATTAAAATAATCATAATGGAATATGTGTCTATGAAATCTAGTTTCCACTCTTCATCAAATTATGTAAAAAAAGGCATATGGAGGATACCATATAGTATTGTAGGAATTAAATCGTCCCTGCGGTGTAAGGTTGCTGACTGACAAACTACTTATATTCTGAGACATACTTATAAGCCTAAAGATCCCATGACTAAATCGCCAATCCACGACTGGGTAGGTGGGAGTACGCAGGAATTTTAAATCTTTTTTTTTTTTTTGTCACATGACCGTTAAAGAAAAAGGACAAAGAAAAATATATATATATTAAAACTGTATTGCTGTGAAGACCTTATGGCATAAGACTCTGATCAATAAAATTAAGAAAAGGTATCAGTAATAATAACAGAATAAAGATGAAGGGGGTTATCACCCTCGTAAACCATGATAATTAACCAACCAAGATTATTTTAAAGCGGATGTCCGCCAGTAGTATAAAATACATATACAGCTGTACAGTTATTTTTAAAAGTTAATAATTATAGAATTTTGCAGTAAGTGCGTAAGTGCGCAGGTGCAAGCGCACCATATGCTATTTTATCTAAATAATACTTTTTATTTTTTTAAAACTGAACCGTTGTAAATTGTAATTTTTTAATATAGGTGTGCTATTAAAAAAAATTTTTCAACAATATTTTTCGGTAGAATTATTAAGTCGTGAACATATTATTGCTCCTAAAGTAAAAAGTTATGCAAAATGCACACACCAATCGGTGCGCAACACTGTGACAGCACCGCACGCCTACATAAAATACGTATGGTTGACAAGTGGGGGGGACCGCTAAATACAATGCTAAGTACAATGCAATTCGGTGCGCAGTTACTACTGCAAACCGATTTAAAAAAAAAAATTTTATCAATTAATTTTGAGGTTTTTCCATTTTGTAATCTAATTTTTGTATCAAATTGTAGATATTATTTCATAATAGATGTATATTTTATATTTTACCCGTCATAGTGCATTCTTTCCTCTTAGAATTAACACGTAATTTTTTCTTTAAAAATGAATTCAGTAGAGTCTTTTGAAAAAAAAATTATCTCTATATACAAATGAGGAAAAAATTAAAATTAAAATATTGGGAAGACCTGTACCGGATTTAAATGTAATACAAGTTATAAAACAAAAATCTTGGCAATATACTCGTCATTTTACCAATGACTATTATTCTAAATTAAATATGCATATTATAAATAAGATACCTATACATTATTTACATATTATTAATAAGATACTTAGATGCATTATTTAAAACCAATAAAAATATGTTACATCATAGAAAATGCTTGTTAGTTATTTTGCGCACCACCTATTTTTAACACCACGAGCCGCCACTGGAATTTCGAAACACTATTATTTAATATGTACTGTATTATCTTATTTAAACCTATTATTGCAATTATTTCTGTACTTGGTATTCATTTGATAAACCGAAGATCATTACTAAAATGTATTATTAGATATATATCATAATAATTTTAGTAGTCACATAAAAAATAAAGACATTTCAGAAAGTTTATATACATATTACAATTTGGTTTTTTTCCGAGTTAACTCTTTCATGTAGTCATCTATAGTAGTTGCAATTTTACAGTAAATATTCAATGCTGCTAATCTATTTAGTCTATACGCTGATATTGAGTTTCTAAGGTATTTTTTAAGTTTATTAAACAAAAAAGACTATTATACTTTTATTAGCACGTTAATTAATTTTATTTGTTTAAAGTCGACAATAACATTAAAATAAATTAACTGATATAATAATAACACGTAGGCAAGACAGTTGTACAAATATTATAATATCTAGCTTTTGGAAAAATAAATAAAAATAGCTATTAGGTAGATACTAATTTATGCAACATTTTTAGGTGACAGGTGTATTGTCGGTTTTTTGGAAAAAATAAAAAAAGATACAAACTTGTGATAATAATTATTAACTTAATAATATAATAATAATTATTATCACAAGTTTGTATCTTTTTTTATTAATATAAAAAAAACTTAATAATATAATAGTTTAAATGGTTGTAATATGTTTATTTTCATGATAATTGATGATACATTTCAGAATTTGTTTTGTATACTATATATATAATAAGTCATTACATACATTTATAAGTTATACAACACAAAATGATTTACACTAAACTGCCATAATAGTATTACATGTTCTAA
The DNA here is from genome assembly GCA_034509805.1 of Sipha maydis. NCBI lineage: Eukaryota > Metazoa > Arthropoda > Insecta > Hemiptera > Aphididae > Sipha > Sipha maydis. The sequence goes on from JASXSY010000167.1 coordinate 63,655, forward strand.
TAAACCTTATGAATAAAATATGATGATAGCAGTTGAAAGTTATACATTTTTAAAAATTTCTTTGACAGTCATCAAATATAATTTCTATAAATTTAAAAGGGGTTTCCAGACATTTAAAGCATCCCCCTTGTTTGCACCACTGACCACGTGTACAATGATTATACATGCTCTCCACTGTAATATTTCCCTTACAAAAGCTCAAGGAAAATAAAAAAGTACTGTTCCAAATAGTACAATAGACAAGAAAGTATTAAGTGCGACATTATTTCTCTAACAGTGGTGGATAGTAGTATTTACAAATTTAAATTTAGTTATAATTTTATTATTACAGACAATATCACCTAGAGCATATATGTATCAGTGTGTCATGTTTTGTTGCATTACAATCCTTTTTTTTGCTAACACGATCCTCTGAGATTTTGAAAAGCGCAGCCTTGATATTGTAGAACTTGTTGCAGAAACTTCTTCATACTTTTTTCCACTCTTCATCTCAACTGTCTTCAAACATTTCTACTTGATCTAGAAAGTCCTTGAACCATTCAAAGAATTAAATGATTTTCTATAAATGGACTTAGACTAGGTTATTGCTAAAGTATTTTGCAAAAATTATAAAGTTGTTATAATCTTCAAGAATTACTCAGAGGGTTTTGATTTTTTTCAACCTGAAGTCATAGCTGTAATTGGTAAAGATAGAATGAAATAGATAGGTACTGAAGATTTACAACAATATGGATGGTTTGGTTTGATAATGTAGCAAACAAACATGATTGTTTAAGTTTGTAATTTAATATATTATGTGATTAAACAGTGCATTGTAAATAAAAATTCACAAAGTCAAATGTATTTTTAACTGTCCGTCATAATCATATAAATATTTATTATTGTAGGCATAAATCGTAATAAATTGTTACTGTTTCATAACAATTGTTTGAATTATATCATAGTTCCTTCTGATGGCACAACAAGTGCTCATAGTAATAAAAAACATACTTGTTTTCATGTTATTGTTAAGCGATAGTTTCTTTTTATACTCTTATTTTAATAAATAATAATGTGTACATTTCCTGTTCAGCACAATATAGCAAATTAATATAATATTACAAATATGTTAAATTGCCAGTTTGGCAATACAATAATAACGAATTAACAAACAACATGATCAATAAAAATTTAAGCCTAGGGTGGCACAATAAATTAATATAAATAATGAATAACAAATTTGATTAAGACGGCACACCGCAATGGTTGAAATAACGATGAAACACCAATAAGCCGTCGGGCTTTAAAACTGTTAAAAAAATGTACATGGTTGACCAATACTCACATGACAAATGTAACACGCGAGTTGCGCCGTGGTCTATAGTCAATGGAAACGAATACAATAAAAGTAACAAGTTGACCCCGCACAAACGTGCTCGTATGCCAACACTTGTTCACGGAGATCACAGGTCCCGTTGTAGTAAAGACGGAATGAAAAAAACCACGTAATTTACGATGACCGCTGGTAAGTGATTGTCGTGCAAGAAGGGAACTCATAAATAAAGTGAGAATATAAATGAGCGAAACGACAACGAACGTCCGGCACAATGCAAAACGAGACAAAACCCGTGATTTAACGGATAAAACGTTGCAAGCGGAACGAACTCGGAAGGTGATTTGCAGACACTGACAAACAATTAAAGAGAGAAAGAGAACTGGAACCGACGACATTCGTCGACGAAAGTTCTAACCACCCGGCCACCATTATGAATAAGATTTAGTCTCAGTGCCACCACACTAAACTAAAAAGAACTTATGAAAAACTTTGTAGCACTGAGGGCATGACTTGAGACTTTGTACGATACATAACAACAAGAATAACGGACATTTACGGACGACGATAACAACGCGATCACGGTCGGTTGAATATGGAGGCACACTGCTGCCGTGAACCATTATTAAAACTGCGCAACGTACCGCTGTGCATCGCACGAAAATGATAACATGAAATTGAAACATGAACACTGATAACAAGCTTCTCGAACCGTTTGCGGCCTAAACACACTCATTTGAATTTGTGTATTACGGTAAGTTAACATAATACATGTTATTGTTATTATTATAAATTATTAATTAGTGTACCTTTGTGTATGGATATCTAAAACGAATGATTGTCTTGAAGTTCTGTACGTATTTGTAAACAAAGCGTTTCATTTGTAAATAAAATGTTGTTTTTATGTCATTACAATTTGATAAATTTAAATATTAAGGTTCATCCATTTATGTATTTTAATTCAATATTGATGTTGGGGTTGTATCTTATTTAACTAATCTTATTGTTTTGATTTAACAAATTTAAGTTTGTTGTATTTATAGAATATTTTAAATTTTTTATTTACAATATTATTTTCAGAAAATTATGTTTTATATAATGTTTAACATTCTTTTAATTAATTAATTTTTACAGAAACAATATATGATAGAAAATTATAAAATATTTTTCTGTTTAACTATAGTATGTATTTAATTTTTAATAGATCATGATGAATCATAGTATGGAATCTACATTTTTCAATAATGCCGAGGAAAATGATGGAGAAACCGATAATTATATTACATGTCCATTATTGCAATTAAAATTTGCTAGACCAAGAAAACCAATTACTAGGTGTGTTTTAATTTAAAAATACTGGATGTATTTGTTGATACTTAATTATAATTATATTCTTTCTGTAAATATAATATCATTTATTATAATTTAATTTTTTATTTCTAGCCGTTTGGGACAAAAAGGTAGATCTTTGAAACACATTTCTGATAGTAGAACTTTATTTGAAAATAAAACGGCTGAAGCAAATTTAGGAGGTTCGTTTCAAGTACGCACACCTGAAAATTTAGTTAATGGACTTGAAAAACTTGATTTAGTTCATGATACTCCATTTGTTCGTCCAGCAATAAAAACTCAAAATGATAGTGGTATAGAAACTTCTAGTGATACACTCACCAAATTGTGTAAAAGTAGTACTTATAGCTCAAATACCAGACCTAATCTTTCACTGAGTACTAAAAGAACATTATATAGCAATAAAGAAAATATACCAGAACAAATTGAAGAAGATGTGAAAACATCAGAATCTCAAAAATGTGCTTCTAGTAATACTAGTACAATATCTTTTTCACAAACAGTAAAAGAAAATTTAAATGAAATTGGAAATCATTCTTCAATCAGTCAAAAAGATGAGACATGTTTCGTTTCACCTGAAACATCAAGATACAATTATGATACTAGTTTGTATCACAGTATTAGAGAGACAACTACCATTCCAAATTCATCATATTTATGTATGTCTACAAATCAATTTGCTTACTCAAATATCGATTCTTCTTTATTGAATAAACAGTTAGAATGCAAACCTTTGGATGGAAAACCAAATCATGCTACTTTAGAACTATCTCCTGCTGCCAAACATACCAATCTTATAATTCATGCTCAATCACCTATTCACCCTACTACAGTTGGATTTGTTCAAGATGGAGAATTTAAACGACCAGTTAATTCATCTGGAAATGTGTGTGTTAAATGTGCCAGTGAAAACTATATATCAGTTAAAGGAGTTAATTATAGTATACTTAATACACTTGGTCATGGTGGTTCAAGTATTGTGTATGAGGTAAATTATATGCATTTGATAATAATATGATGTAGTGAAATCTTGATAGAGGTTTTCTAATTCTATACAATTTATTTTATGAAATTAGGTTTTACATCCCCATACGAATCAAGTAGTTGCAATTAAAAAAGTAGATTTGTCTGAAGTTGAAGATATTATAGCTGAAGGTTATTTAAACGAAGTTACTTTGTTACAAAATCTCCAAGATGGCGAAAGTGTGATACGTCTTTTTGACAGGTGATTTTTTTTACATGTTTTAATTTATTTTATAAATATAAATTAAATGTATTATTTAAAAATATGTATACCCATTACTATACTTTTTTTTTAGTCAATATACTACGAAAGAAAAAATTCTATATATGGTTATGGAAAAAGGTGATACAGATCTTTCTAAACTCATTCGCAATACAAAGCACATGTCAATACATATGATAATGTACTATTGGTCAGAAATGTTGTTTATTGTTAATGAAATTCATGCTAAAGGTATGTAATCATTTTTTTTTTTTTTTATTGAGATTTTAACATGAAAATTATTATATCTCGACAATTACATATGATTTTACATTGAAAAATAAAAAATAAATAAATAAATATGTAATCATTAGATATATATATTTGTACAGTATATATATTTTTGCAAATTAAATTTTACATTATTCTTCTAACAGGTGTTATACACTCAGATCTTAAACCAGCAAATTTTCTTTTAGTCAGTGGTCGTTTAAAATTGATTGATTTTGGTATAGCATCAAAAATACAAGGAGATATGACAAGCGTGTTGAAGGATGTGACTACTGGAACTTGGAATTATATGAGCCCAGAATGTATAAGAAGTGGAGGTTCAAATTTCCAAGGACATAAAGTAAATTAAATTGATTTGTTTTTGTTTTTATTTAATATCAATACTGAGCTTAAAAATCCATTTAATATAGATTAATCAAAAATCAGATGTATGGTCACTTGGATGTATATTGTATAGTCTGATCTATGGGAAGACTCCATATTCACATTTGACTAGTACTTGGCAAAAATTGCAAGCTATTGCTGAATCTAAACAAAATATCAGTTTCCCAAGTCATAGTAAATTATTTACTAAAGGTATACCACCTGTACTTATGCAAACAATGGAATTATGTTTGATAAAAGATGTTAAGTCCAGACCTAATGTGGTGGATTTGTTGAGGCTTATTGAAAATACAGTATTCAAACCTATGACCTAAATGTAAATACTTTTTATAATTTTTTTCCTATTAAAATCCTGTTTTGTAATTTCAATTGTGTTCTCTAAATGTTTTTATTACTTTAAGTATTAATGAAATATACAACAATAATTTTAATTTGTAAACAAAATATATTTGTATAATTGTTTACGTTTAATGTTTGTATCCAGTTGGATAATTGTTTAAATTGAACATAGTTTATTTTAATTAGATTAAAAAATATAACAATATAGTATTTGATATTACTATTTGAAAAGTAATTTATAAATCACTCTTAATTAAATTTACATAAACTAAAAAACTATTTGCTTATGTATTTTACATTTTATATATATTTTTATTATTTCCATACCATCAGTTTTCTATTTTCAAGGATTAGACAATCAATGGTCAGATTATTGTTGATTTATCAAATGGTAATAAATCTTCAAAATCTTTGGCAGGGTCCTAAAAAATAATGATACTTATAAATAGTAAAAATATATAATTGCATTGATAATATCTATTTAAAATGTTTATACAAAACTTAAAAATTAATTGCATATTACATTTTTTTTCAATGCAACTTTTTTTACTGTTAACTTAAGAAAAATATAAATAACATTGAACTGACTAATTAAGACAAATATTGTAATTATTATTATCACATACTATTATAATAATTTGTGAATTAAATAAATATAATTAATTATATATTGTCAGGTTATTAATTATAACCATTTATTATAAATTAATACTTACAATTCGGCTTAAAATTGATTATACTACCTATGAATAAATTAATTAATAAGAAAATGCTATTTATTATTTGTTGTAACTACTGATTCATTTTATGAAATGCAATAATTTTTTTTACATATAATATTTTTATTTTAATGTTTCTATTTCTGAATTATAAAGAACAAATTGTATACTAGGTATAGTTAATGTTAAAGCTAAGCATTGATAATTTCTTACAAAATATACAATATACTAGTATGTCATATTATAAAATACTATGTTCTCATTTAAAATTAAAAAAATCTCAGCAATTTTCTTATTTATTTAGAAAAACTATAAATGAACTACAAATGTATTAGTATCATTCAAAAGTTTAAAATAAAAAGTACATGATAATAGGGGAATTTTACAGACCAATTCAAGGATGCATAAACACAGATTTTAATACTATTGTGCCTGTATTTTAATTTAATTAATGTTATTTTGCTATTGCCATAAATGTATGAAAGCAATAATGCTAAATTATTTATATACATACAACTATATTTATATTAAGTGTATTATGATTAATGCTTCTCCACAGATTTACTTTACATCAAGTGTTTTAGATATGAATAATTTTTGAACCGATAGAGTTTAGTACCATAGCACGTTCATTCCATAACATGATATTTTCTATGATTAATCATGTTATAGATGTAATCACATTTAATTTTGTAAACAATTTAAAAAAAAAGTCTATTGTAATTTATTTAACCGTACAAAGTATACGATTATTATTTTTGCAGTTACAATAAATATAAGACATTTTTTAATTTATTGATAACACCAATTTCCAAAGTAAAACATACAATAACAAATATTTAGTCCTTGTATTACCGAAAACTAATTTCACCCATAAGCATTTTTTAAATTTCCATGCAATAACTCTTTATGATAATTGAACAGCTGCAATTGACTACCAAAATAAAAGTTGTAAATAATTGAAGCTGTCTAAGAAAAATATACGTGATACGAGGAAAACATATTCATTAGAACACCACAATATTGAATAAAACATAAATAAATAAACAAATAGCTTAAATATATATACATAAAAACTTAGCATGGAATATTAATATGTTTGTAAAGTACGACCGCTATCAAATTAAAACTTTATCGTCTAGTTTATAAAGTTAATACAATTTTGACTGAATATGTAAAAATAATATCGCAACTTTTGCAATTATAAAACTTATAATTATATTATATATACAATATTATTATATATTATATTTTATAATTATATAACACACTATATTATTATATATTATATTTTATAATTATATAGTTTTTGAGGAACGTTATGTGTGAAAAAACAACACTCGCGTACTGCACTTAAAAGTCGTTCACCCTTAACGAACGAATACAATATCCTCGCGCGGTGGCACGTAAGAACGCGCATGCGAAGACGCCGTTGACCTTTTATTCGTCGTCGACCTTGAACCCTCAAGGTCGTACTTCTGACATTTTACTTTTCCCTCGCCGCAGTTCACCGCCGCCTGAACGCGTCTGTCGACAACAAACGATATACTAGTCATTATTTTGTTTTCGTCGTCGCGCCGAAGTAAGATTATTTTATTTAAACAACACATTACTATGAAAACACATAACGGGCTTTTATGAAATAATTCATAATTCTGATACTTTGTCTTTTCCGGTTCCGTTTGCGTGAAAATTTTTATTGTCGTCCACGCCTAGTGTGACCAGATGTCTCGATTAAGGCGGGACAGTAAAATATATTGACTTTTAATCGACGTCCCGCTTTTGTCCCGAATTTCTCATTTCAAATAATTGTTAATTTGTTTTCACTAATAGTGTGTATATTTTATTCTATGACCCATGGATCATACCGCCATAGTATCTGGTATCATATAGGATTATTTCGTTTTTAAAATCTCATGACTCAGGCAACATTGAAAAAAAGTCCAACTTAGTCTCAAATTGAAGAAACCGTTGAATTTATTGTTAAAGAAAAGCTTTTTCTCGTCTTCATTAGATTCTAAGTTGTTAAATGAATTAATTTGTATTTTAAATCTTTTTATGTTATGAAACAATGTTTAAACGAAACGAAGAAAAAATTGATAATTCAAAAATATGGGTTGAAGTCAAATTCCTCATGAGTCAGTCAAATTTAATACAGTATATTTTATGTCTATCTGGGACAAATCTATCAATTCAAAGAGTACTTATCCAAATAAATAAAATATGGACAAAAAAAAAAATCACAGTTGAAAACTCTTCTTACCCTCCTATTTTGGATGTTCTCTTTCTTGATTCTCTTGAATCTCGAAGAATAAAACTTGATTTGCACTTTTTGTATAATGTTGTTCATAATAATATCGATTGTCCTGAGGTACTTAGCCATTTGTCCTTTTCCGCAACGTCTCACCAGATCACACGTTACATTCTATACCCCCAACCAGCGATCAAATTATGCAATGAATAGTCCGATTTACCGTATTATGCAATTAACCAATATTTATAACATAGACTTATTTTCTTTTCATTCATTATACAGCTTTAAGCAATATTTAAATAATCACATTTAAGTAAAAATTAAATTATTATTAGATCTTACAGTTTTACATTAAGTTCAACTATTGTATTTTATTTTATTTTATTTTAACGCTTACATAGTTTAACTCTTATCTTCTGTTTCCATATTTTTATAAATCATGTAATTTATTACCATCTATACCAATATGCATTATTTATCTACCTATCATGTAATTGGATTACAACCCGTTTAATTATTTAAATAAATAAATAAATAAATAAAATAGAAACGTTAAAAGCTATATTGGTTACCGAAACAAATGTTGAGATGAATTGTTCATAATTTTATAGTTTTTTAAAAAATCTCCAATACTGTTTAAATCTATTGCATCAGATAATAAATATTAAATAATATTTATAGATTTAAACTATATTAAATATTTGATGTTTATGTGAATTAGATTTAAATTACATTTTTATCTTATATATTTTAGCTAATTGTGATTATTCATTTCGTCAAGAGACAAAATACTGTCCTTATCAACAATATACAAGTATAATAAATTATTAGGAAGTTTGAACCCATCTACAAGTACTACTTTATGCATGTACGAGTAACCATTCGTGTCCGTGTTTACTTTTACTTAAGATATATTTAGGATACACTTCTCCCGCTATAATATAGAATTTTGATCTGATCACTTTATCCTCGTCGCGTCGCTTGCGTTTGTGGTGTGATTATGCGTATGGGTTTTACGTGTTCCGTAATACGCATAATCGCTTTTTTACGCATTCACTCGGTTGCAGCAGCGCGAACTTGTGATTAGAGAATTAATTCCACATTCGATGCACCTTTTTCCTTGACTATTATTACTATAAATTAATATGTAATTTGTCCAGACCTCTTCCGGTACATATATCGTACTTCAATATACTCTGTGAGCACACATTTATCCTCAACAATTGAAATATCCAACCAGGCGAAAATAATGCTACATCCGCGATTACAGTACATGCCCCACAAAAATGAACTACACGAAATCAATAAAAATATTATATGGATCGCATTAATTTAAACATTTATATTGCACCCAATTGTTTTTAACAACTTATAATACATTTTTCTATGTAGATAAATATTTTATTAAAATAACATTTGCTTAAGAATGAAGCGTTAGACTCGACAGACTAACGATTTATACGAATTTTTTACATTAAAACTCTTCTCCGGCTTCATCACAATCTCCTTCGACCGAATCCAAGCCCACTTCTTCGTAATCTTTTTCCAACGCAGCTAAATCTTCTCTGGCTTCTGAAAATTCTCCTTCTTCCATACCTTCACCAACGTACCAATGGACGAATGCTCTTTTACTATACATTAAATCAAACTTGTGGTTCAAACGAGCCCATGCTTCAGCAATAGCCGTAGTATTGGACAGCATGCAAACAGCACGTTGTACCTTGGCTAAATCACCTCCTGGCACAACTGTTGGTGGTTGATAATTTATGCCTACTTTAAACCCGGTTGGACACCAGTCCACAAATTGTATTGTACGTTTGGTTTTTATAATAGCAATAGCAGCATTCACGTCTTTAGGAACTACGTCACCTCTATACAACATACAACATGCCATGTATTTACCACTTCGAGGATCACATTTGACCATTTGATTGGCAGGTTCAAAACATGCATTGGTCATTTCACCGACAGTCAATTGTTCGTGATAAGCTTTCTCGGCTGATATGACTGGTGCGTATGTGACCAAAGGAAAATGTATACGTGGGTACGGTACCAAGTTTGTTTGAAATTCAGTTAAGTCAACATTCAAAGCTCCATCGAATCGTAATGAAGCTGTGATTGATGATACTATCTGTCCGATGAGACGATTCAAATTGGTGTAAGAAGGGCGTTCGATGTCCAAGTTTCGACGGCATATATCATATATTGCTTCATTATCCACCATAAAAGCACAGTCGGAATGTTCGAGAGTTGTATGGGTAGTTAGTATAGAATTGTACGGTTCAACCACAGCTGTAGATACCTAAACAAATTTTGAATTTACTAAATCATTTTTATATTACAATGTTGCTTACTTGTGGTGCGGGGTAGACAGCAAATTCAAGTTTACTTTTTTTACCATAATCGACACTTAAGCGTTCCATTAGTAATGATGCAAAGCCTGAACCAGTCCCTCCGCCAAATGAATGAAATATTAAAAACCCTTGGAGACCAGAACATTGATCAGAAAGTTTTCTTATACGGTCGAGGACGGTATCAATAATTTCTTTGCCTATAGTGTAATGACCACGAGCATAGTTATTAGCTGCATCTTCTTTACCACTGATCAATTGTTCTGGATGAAAAAGCTGTTTGTATATACCTGTACGAACTTCATCTAAAAAATTAAATTAAATATCATAAAAATTCAAATAAATTATTATACCTATGTCTTTTGTTTTTTTTATGTTACCAATAACAGTAGGCTCTAAGTCGACAAATACTGCTCTAGGAACATGTTTCCCGGATCCAGTTTCGCTGAAAAAAGTATTGAAACTATCATCACCCACTGTTTTATCGGAGGGCATTTCACCATTTGGTTGAATGCCATGTTCTAGACAATATAGTTCCCAACAAGCATTTCCAATTTGAATTCCAGCTTGGCCAACGTGCACAGAAATACACTCACGCTACAATCAAAGCTCATTAAAAATATTTATAATAATTAATGAACTATAATATTACTCATTAATCATTGTATAAAAATCGTTTTCATTTATGTACAATGTTACATACAGCTTTAAAGATAAAAAATTACTTTTAATAGTTTATGTAAAAAAGGTGAAAGATATAGGGGTCGGGTATACAATATACATCAGTGCCATAGCCAGGGGGAGAGGCACTGGAGGTACGTGTCTTCTAGAAATATCTTCTTTTTTTTAGGACTCTACTATGTATGTTTTTCCTAATATTTATACAATGCTAAAATTATTTTCGAAATAAATCTCTCATCAACAATCAACAATAATGTTAATATATTGTTAGGTATGTTAAATGTATAGTATATACCAGGGATGAGCAACTTTAAGTAACTAGAGGGCCAATTTTTAGAAAATTAAAATTCGGTGGGGCCAGAACATAGAAAGCATAAAAAAAGGTCATTTAAATTTTAAATGACTTTTTTTAGGCTATACATATAAATTATAGAATTTAGACGATAAACTCAAAAATTGTATGATTTAATTTGGAAATGATGGACAGGTCAGATAAAAAAAGACTCGCGGGCCGCCAGTTGCCCATCCCTGGTAAATACTATAGTTGTCAATAGCTGCACAGTAAATTTAAGAAAAAATTAGGTACATGAACCTATACCGTTTACAAACAATGAGGTCAAATAATAAGTGATAAGTATCTTTCGAAAAAACTTAAGAAATTAATTTACTACCCTCCTTTCCCGAAAAATAATTTCTGGCTATGGCACTGATACACAGTATGAAACGTGAAATTGTACAAATGTGCATGTATGCAATTTTCACTGGGTGACAAACCATGTTTTTTCTTAAAATAGTCAATGTATAATAATAGTATGATGGTAGTATTTCACACTCACTACGTACAATAGTTAAAAATAAACTTTAATGCTGTTAGAAAAAGTAAATATTAATAATATGACAACAAAATTTATTATACATTAATGTATCTATTGTACGAGACTTAATTATTTTTCTTCACAAAATTAAAAAAAAAAAATCCTCTTCTGTCAGTTAAATGTGTTACGTCTGGTATTTCAAAATAATATCAATTAGATGACAAAATATTTTCACTAGGAGACATTTGTATCGCTTATAAAATTATTTTTAACTTTCAGGGTAATGTTTTATTTTTTCATTGATTTTCATCATAAGCAATCTGTAGAAGATTTTATGTTTAAACATTTAGTACAAATTTGTTGCATTATTTTTTAATTTGTCAAAATGTAAAACTTTAAACGCTGATAAAAAAATAATTATTCGGTGAAAGTTTCAAGTTTTTACAAACATTATCCTTTTTAACTATCGACGAATAAAAATGTATAAATAATATTATTTATTCGAATACCAGTATCACAAAAAATGTTCCGTTTCATATTTTGTTTAATTTTCATAAATTCATAAATTTAAAAAAAAAACTTCCTAATGCACTAACTAAAGAAAATTCAGAAGAAAAAATGTTGTAGTCAAGCAATTGTTACAACCATTGTTATTGAAACAATCATTCTGGTCAAAATCGTGTGAAGCCAGGGTCACTAAATGACGGCCAATGGGTGAGTTTATACCAGCCTAAAGACAAAAGGAGAGAAGAAACTGATAACTGAATGTGATATCACGCGCGACTGTTGTAATTGTTAATATTGTAGGCATCGAGATAGATAAACAATACTGGAGGAGCGCGTACGCTGATACTGAAAACGATCCAAGTTTATAGACTCTTCCTTCACCACTGTAGGGTAAGAAAATATACCGCCATATCAGTTTACATGTTATTTACTGTGATTCGGATTTTGTGTTTCGACATTTTGTTTGAGTTAAGCCTGATTCTTACCTGTCCGGCTCGGCACGGCACGGCACAGTACCGGACTGAAACGTAACGGCACCGTTAATTCACATAAGACAAGCACACACCGACAACTAACGTCAGCCACCAACAACCACCAACAACCACCAACATCCTAATATTGTCTTGATCTGTAATATTGAATTAAAGTTTTGCAGTATTTGCGTGCTTCTTTCGTGTTGCGGTCGACAAGGGTTTGTGTAGGTAGTTCAGTGATTATTAAAATATAAAATTATATGTTTCGTCACTTAACTATGACGGATTCGGCTATGATAGCAGTTTTAATTGACGAAGATGAAGAACAACAAGGTGTTAGAAAAATAAATATTAAAGAAAAAATCGATTTGGATTCATGACATTTTGAAGAAAAGAAATACAGAAAATCTAAATATTTTCAGTTCTAAATAAAATTATGTAAATTTGAATAGTTGTTCACCGATGTTTGTCGGTTTCTATGTCCACATTGCACCGACACTAAACGTTCCGACACAGACTGGCACGTACCGGACCGTCAAACATTCTTTCAATTGATGGTCGGTCGGTCCGGTCGGTGCTGGCCTGTGCTGATGCGGTGACGTATGCACCAATGTGAATTATCTCATATAAACTAATAATACAATGTTTTATCGTACCGTTACGTGCCGGACAGGTGTGAATCAGACTTTAAACTATAGATGCATTAAAAGTTAAAACGTGTAATAGTCATAATTGACATAATTATTGTACAATATAAATATGATAAATATGGATATATTGTGAGGAATATATGTAAAAAGATAGTTAGCCCTTTTTGTATTGATATATTAATTGATGGACAGTCAGACACAGCTATACTAAAAATAAAAATTTCACTTCTTTTACAGTAAGAGGAAACAAAAAAAAATTACATAAATTCGAAGTTAGAAAGAATTTTAATTAAAGAAATTAAATCAGTTACATAAATATTATAATGCGTCATTATGCCAAAGGAAGTATTTAAAAATAAAAGTTCTTTAAGACAAAAGTTAACTAAATTAATATTATTCCAAAATCTTTAAAAATTAATTGTAAATTTGTTTTTATAATTCAATATTAAAACTTAAAATGTAAATGTCTTCTTCTTCTTCTTCTACTTCGCCTTCCTCCCAACTATATGGGGTCGGCCACCCTTGTGCTACACCTCCACTTTACTCGGTCAATCACATCTCCTCTGCACACACCGACAGCCCTCATGTCATTCTCCAAAGTCTCCAACCATCTCTTTTTTGGTCTTCCTCTTCCTCTTTTCCCTTCAACGTCCATCTTAATAACCACTCTTACTGCATTCGTTTTCTCTCGCCTCATCACATGCCCAAACCATCTCAGCCTATTTTCTCTCATCTTGTCCACAATTGGCGCTACACCAACACTACCTCTCACGTATTCATTCCTTATTCTATCTTCTCTTGTCACTCCACTCAACCATCTAAGCATTCTCATTTCCGCGACACTCATACTTTGTTCTATTCTCCTGTTAACCGCCCAACACTCTGAACCATACAGCATAGTTGGTCTCACTACACTTTTATAAAATTTACCTTTCAGCCTAATTGGAATTCTCTTATCGCATAACACGCCCGATGCTTCTCTCCATTTCATCCACCCGCAATTAATCCTATGTTTTACATCAATGTCAAAGCCCCGTCCTTTTGAACAAAAGATCCTAAATATTTAAAGCTCTCAACTTCACCTATCACATCACCATCTATTGTCAGTTGTCTCCTCATTCCTTCAACTTCTTGGTCTCTTTGTCCAAAATCATACTCAATATACTCAGTTTTATTTCTACTAAATCTCAATCCCTTTTCTTCGAGGGCTAACCTCCACTCATTTAACCTATTATTGACAACTTCTAGGTTTTCTCCTATCAGAACTATATCATCCGCAAACATCATACACCATGGTATCTCACTCTGTATCTCCTTTGAAACCATTGAAAATGTAAATTTAATGTTCTAAATATATTCAATTTGTTTGTTTTTTTATTTTATGAAGCATTAGGTATTCTTCTTCTGTCTCGCCTTCCTCCCAACTATTTGGGGTCGGCCACCCTTGTCCTACACCTCCACTTCACTCGGTCAATCACATCTCCTACTTAGGTATTCTCTAATGTTTATAAGATAATCACTCCTTTTAGTTTTAAAGGATGACTAAAGGAGTAATTATATTGTTTATATTATTTTAAAAGTTGGATTATAAAATAATTGTTTATGTTTAAAGGTAACTGATAAGTAGTAAACACTATACAAATCTATATTATTGTATTAATTGTAATTATTCGTTTTAGGTATATATTTATTTTTTCTATTTAAAACTACATCGCTGTATAAAAGTAGGCTTGTCAATAAGTTCAAATAATTTAAAATTTTTAAAATCAGACAAGTGGAAGTACCCAAATTATTATGTAACGTTTATGTTCTCCAGTAAGTTCACAAGTTTGCGTCTATTTTTTTTGCCCTGCAGTGGTGGAGGTAACGTTCAAGACATGGCTCGTTTTCAGGGGCGGCTCGTCAGGGGAGACTTTGAAACTGCGTCTCTCCTTAAAAATAAACCGGCCACTTGTAAATAATATAATTAATTAAAAATAATAATGTATAGAAATATATTTATTTAAAATATACCGTTTTCATTGTTTATTATTATAAATTGAAAGTCACAAAATCGAAAATCTATTAATAGTTATCTCGATAGATAAATTATTTTAGTAATTTCTGCGGCTCATTACAGCTCATTACAACGGTCGTCGGTTTTGTGAAACTGAAGCCCGTCAATTGCAATCGTAATCTGAAATGGCATGACTGGTTGGTCGGAAGGTGCCGGGGAAAAAAATCTGCGTATCTTAGACGCTATTGAATCTGGGTTCAGTACAGAAATTGCCGTGCCGCTGCGCCTTGTAGCCCGTGTTTAATTCATTTTACTAGACGTTTTGTTCATGATTTATTAATTATTGAACAATTATTATACGTATATCCGTCTGATATTTATTATTTTTATTATTTTTTACATTTTTAGAAGTATTGCAACATTTGATTGCAAAATCGAATTAGTTTATAAACAAATTTAATATTGAATTAAGTTAAACATATTAACTAAATATTAATTGAAGTATTAATATAATTAATTTTTTCAATAAAAAGGATTTTCTTGTTCGTTGTTATATGGTATTTATGTTATATAATTTAAGTCTCCCCAGAATATTTACTCACGAGCCGCTACTGCTCGTTTTCTTATCGCGGCAACGTTGGTAAGAACGCGCTCCAGTATTGTTTATCTATCTCGATGGTTGGAGGTAATTTCTTATCTTTTACATTATAAGATTTTTCTATAGCAGCAAATATAGTTGTGAAGCATATCATATTAACGTATTAACTTATCATGTTGTATTGCTTATCTTGGCTTATCGGCATTATTATAAGATTTTATATGTGAAATATGTACTTTAAATTTAGATGGCCCCATAAATTTTCTAAATTTTCTATGTGACTATAGGAAAATATTAAATGGTGAACTATGTAGTAAAGTGCAGAGGGGTCAAAGACAGAAAAAATACATACATCATAGTAAGATTAATATTCCTCATTTCGTTCAGAATCTTAAAGTGAAAAATTTAATTTAAATAATAAATAAAAAAATAGTCCATTTTAGTTTTTATGCATAAACGTTTAGTATAATTGTTTTATTTAAAATGCATAACTATAATATTGAATTTTCACCAGAGACCTTAAACAACAAAAAAATATTTTCAAAGTTAAATTTTTAATAATCATTAAATACCTAACAAATTATTTGTACAAAGTATTGAAATTTGATATGTCAGACTATTGCAAAGTTTAAAAATAAAATATTGTAAATCGTAATATGCTAATACTAGCTATAAGTTTCCTAAAATGATATATTGTTTTTAAATTAAAGTATTTGATTAATTAAGTATATTTTAAACATTTTAATTAATATAAGCTCTTAGGCTGTGAGTATAACTGTTATCTCATACATATTTGAATTATTTATTAGAAAATTTGCAAATATTTTAAAATTGAATATTTTCCAACTATTCAAACTTTATTAATTCCCCAATAGTATAAATTATGTGTGTATCATGGTTCCCCCTCAAAATACCCCGTGCATCAAAATATCCCCCGTTCAAAATATCTCTCGTTAAATTTATCCCCGTTACAAATATCCTACGTCGAAAATATCCCTGTTACAAACATCACAATTAAAAATATCCTATAAACAAAATACCCCGAAAATATTCGTCGTATGTATATAGCTTTTTGGCTTTTTACAAAAATTAAATTTGACATATTTCGTTTTCGTTTTCGTGGATAAGAAACAGCCAACACGCACACAAGTGTAATGCCGATATTAATTCGATATTAAAATCGAAAATTTCAACGGTCTGTAATTGTCAACGTATTTTATTATTTTTATTATTCCAACAAAATATAGGTATTCTTATTACAAGTTCTATTAGTACCTGATTACACGGCTTAATATAAAGATAGCGAAATTGAGATAAACATAAATGACTACTATATTGAATTCTACTGATATATATTATATACTATGAAATATATAGTGTATATGTTAGTATAACTAACCTTACTCCTTTACGAGAAGTTAAACAGTGGTTCTTAACTATGAACATGTTACTGAAATTAACTATTCGTATTTAAAAGGTATTACGTGTAATTTATATGTATACCGTTATGAATTAAGGGATAATATTAGTGGGGATATTTTAGAAATAGGATAATTTTTTGGGATATTTGTAACGGGGATATTTTCAACATAAGATAATTTATAACGGGGATAAATTTAACGGGGGATATTTTTAACAAGGGATATTTTGAGGATGCACCATGTATAATGTATTTATATTTTATCTGCTTATTCATCAATAACTAATATAAATTTAAATTATTGCTTCATAAAGATATCAAACGATTTATATTAAGTTTTTTGATAAAATTAATATTTGTACCTAAATAGTGAATAACGCATCAAAAAAACTATCGTCAACTGGAAAAATATAAAACTTACTGCAACTTATAGCGGACTCGTTTTGTGTCCTATCTAATTATATCTAATCTATCTAATTATATTTAATCTTAATTTTAATGATATCGGTCTTTTGTTATTAATTTTATACAGACGTATGGTGCAATCATAATTATATACTTGTATACAATAATACAACATAAGTATTACATTATATACGACTTAAGTTATTAATTTGTAAGTTTTTATTATTTATTTTTGTTAAATAGGTATTAAAAACTAAAATTATGAATACAACAGAGACGAACACAAGTAAAAGTTTTGGATGGGAGGTGAGGTTTGGAAATGTGTAAAATGTAAAATGTCGATAAATATTGTTTTATAATTTATTTGCAAGTCTTATGGGAAACTTTAAAATTAATATTAAATTTGTAAATCAGGTCATTTTTTTATAACATTTTTTCTGATATTTCAGGGGAATTGAGACATTAACCCTCACTACCTGTGTTCGCACCTGGAATACACTTATAAAAAACAAAAACATAACTTACCATTTTAAATTTTATGACGAGACGAGACTATGTTGGTACGATTTGGTATACGTAACACTGACGGAAAATATTAAAATTGACTTCCCAGTTGAACTACATAACAGTGTAGGCTGTAAATCCTAAAAATAACTATATCTGTATTGTCAGTGCGATAAGTCGATAACAAATATTTAACGTGACATATAATATAAAGTATAATACCATTGATTATAAATACTATATAATCAATGATAATACCTACCACAATACATTTATAATTGGTAATTTCAATAACATTTGATTATCACGTACAATCGTAAATTGGGTTTTCGTTCAATTAAACGAATATATTTAATTATTAATTAATAGTTATAAATTGTAGCAATCGCCAAACAAGTTATCTTCAGGACCTGTGTATAATTATATATATATATATATATATATATATATATATATATATATATATATATATATATATATTATAAAAATTAATTATTTTTATGATTCAGTGACTGACATGTGAGCTTGAACCCTGTAAGTGTTCTTTTAACAGATTTCAGTTACCAAATGTTGGTTCATTGTCATTGGCGTTCATATGATAAATATAATAAATAAACATTAAATCTTACATAAATATATAATGAACAAATAAATACAATTCTTCCTAAATTAAATCAGAGTGTTAGGTAAAGTGACAAGTGTAAACCTACATTTTATCATATTAGATATTCGATATAATATAATGTATCTACTATTCTAGTTAATTTCAAGTCAAGTAAAAAATATTAACTCGTACATGTCAGATAGCTTACTGGACTAAGTAATGTACTTAGCACATTACTAATGTTGGTATAAATCAAATTAAATTATTGATCCTTTAAAATGTCATTATTTTTTTAAAACTTTAATGTAATTCTTGATAAGTAAATAATACTTTAATAGGTTGCAATCTAGCAGTTGCAAAACTTTATTCGCAGTGCGGATTTACCGTTTAGGAGCCCATAGGCTTAATCACTCTAGTGCCCTCCTTCCCACCTTTTTACACTATAAAGGAACAAAAAATATTTGGTCTAAACCCTTCTCTTCAAATTGTACACTCTATTTTTATTAAAAAAAAATAAATAATAAAAATGAGGAACGATTCGTGTTCTACTTATAAGTAAATCAAAGGATTCACTATAGTGACTATCCACAATACTACACCACTAAACTTGTATAATGTATATGATGAAATTAAAAGTGAAAAGTACTATTATCATAAACGTGCTCGTTGGAAGGTTAGGTAAATAAAATAATGAATTAAACTACTTTAATATCTTTTAAACTGCTATACAGTACAGACGAATAAACTACAAGCTACTCCCGTCATCATTGGCCAAATGACAACATTCAAATAAATTTAAATGTCAGAAATAGAGGGTTTATTTTATTACCATTTTTTTTAACATAATATTATCATTAGTCATTAAAACATGATCGCGCGTGATCACAGGTCGTAGGCAATATTGCAGTGATCCAGATGCGGCTATGCGGGTATTGATATAATGATAAAGAGATCAATATTATTGGTCTTTTCCGAAAATAACAAATAGCTGTTATTTTTTTTTTAATAAATACCCATAATCAGATGTTCCAGACAATATGTGCAGACTAATATTACTAAAGTGGCCCATACACGATCAAAATTATTGCTCAATATGTACATTAATAAATGTTTCATTTTTTTTTTTTGCACTCACACGATCAATAATATTGTTCAGTTTCGGTCAAAATGTCTAGTGGAGAGAACACAATTATTGCTATTGCTATTGCCTTGTAATACAAATAGCACATAATATTGACAATCTACCAATACAATTTATTATTATATTATTATATTTAATATCAAAATGATTTTTATTGCTTCGATATATTCAATATGATTCATACACTGTCAATATCAAATATTGATTAATAATATTGATCGTGTATGGCCGCTTAACCCTTTGAAGCATGGTGGTATAAATAATATACCACTTAAAAAAAAAAAATCTCTTACTCTTGCATGGTGGTATATATTTAATACCACCATCATATCACGTTTAATAAGTTGTAAAATTAACCGGTAGATGGCAGAACCATCAAAATTTTAAAACGTTATCGTATAATCAATATAATCTTATAGATTTTCACTTATCATATTTTTGTTTTACAGAAATATGATAAATTAATCATTCAACTATTTTATTTCATGTTTGTCTTGTTAAATCATTTTACAAAACATCTAATGAACATTTCCTATTTGATAGATAATTGTTTTTCTTAAATGCAATTGTTAAAAAAGTGATTTATTGATGGTATAGTATATATACCACTGTGCAAACAGTGTATAATATCCATATAAGTTGCTATTGTTGTTATTTTGTTTGTATGCAAAACAAAAATTCTTCATCTAGTGTAATTATGGCATATAAATTGAATGATGGAGATATAGTTGATTGCTTGTTTGATTCTGATGCTGAAATAAGTGATTTACCATCAGATAATAATAGTTTTGTTGATGACTCTGATGTCGATCCTGACTTTTTACCAGGTCCATCAGTAAATAATAGTCCTTTAGTTATACCTCCTAGTAGCTCTGATAGTGATCTAGAAGAAGAAATACCTATTCCTAGTCAGTCTAAGAAAAAAAAATTAACACATAAATGCAAAAAAAATGTAAAAAATGCTAATATTTCTCAACGTTTATCTAATGTTATTTCTAATCAGTCTGATACACATAATTAAATAAACCACATATTTCTCCTGAAGTTCGATTCCAAAGTTCTGTACATCAGCCCACCCGTGGGACATTAAGAAGATGTGGACATTGCAGCACAAAAAAAAGTCAAAAAAGAACAGAATGGCTGTGTGCAACCTGCAATATACCACCATGTTTAGGGAAAAATAGGAATTGTTTTGCGCTATTTCACAAAAAATAAATTAGTTTTATTCAATTTATTTTGTTTTTATATATTTTTAGAACAAGTTGTTTTTATTTTGTTTAGTAGACGATATTTTCATTTATATTTTGACGAGAAGTCAAATGATTTTAAGTTTCATTTATGTTAATTTTTAATTTTGTGTTGTTTATATTAAAAAAGTTTATCATAACTATTCTATTAACATGATAATAATAAAAAGGTTTATCAATCAATATTAATAGTGTTGATTTATGTTATAATATTTAAAAATAAAGAAAATAAATGTATAATATACTTAAATACGTATCATAAAAAAAATTATGTTATACCTAATATAAAAGGTGGTACATGCATGGTGGTAAGTATGGTATACCACCTTTTTTTCTAATGAACAATTTAAAAAACTATTTTTTTACTATTTTTTTTATAATATGGTATTGTAAAATAATAGGAAACAGTCACTTAAATTCAAGAAATCAGAAATAAAAAATCCTGTGCTTCAAAGGGTTAAGAGTGATTATATTTAACTTATAATATTTTCAAATTTGTATTATAATTTTAATATTTCTTACTAGGTGATTCGTACATATAATTATTATTAGGGCTCGGATATTTATGAAACTGCATATTTTTTTATATTTATCCAATTTAATGCTGAACTGGATACAAATTTAATTCATGTTCTACTGAATCAAATAATACTATTTTTATTTTGTATATTTTTGCATATTTAATGATTTTGTATTTTAATTGTATATTTTGGGATTTTAAAAATAAATATGCATATATCAGTACATTTTTTTAAAGAACAATTTAAATTAACGAACTATGCAATTAATTCCACAATTTGTATGTATAAGTTGTGTAGGACGTGTTAACTACAAATATTGTTTATGGAATAGATCTATTCTGTGATCAATGTTACAGTCTACCACGCATTGACGTAAAATATAAATGTTTAGTTAAAAATAAATTATTATTGTCTTATCGTGTTTGTTCAGGAATACGGTACCTAATAAAGTATATCATTAAATAAAATAATTTATATAAAAATAATATAATTTTGTACACGGAGACGACCGGACAATGTATTAGTACGACTTTAATCGCCATGTCGATCAAAGGTGTATTATATTTTTCAGTTCAATACGTATTGCATATTTTGTTAATAAGTTTTGGAATGCAATTTTTTCAACAAATGGCTTGGATTTATATAGTAAGGTGTGTGCAACTTAAGTCGGAAGTGATCGTCATTTTACCGTCGAACAACATTTAAAGATGGCTAAACGTATTTGTACAGCTGATCGACAGAAACAAACTTAGTCACTCAGCTTACTCAGTAAATTAAAGTAAACAAAACATTATGCAAATTTAAAAAATGTATTTTAAAAGTTTTGTGATTATTTTATAATTTTTAGCTTATATTTTGATTGCATACTTCGTAATTTTTTAGTGCATAAATCAATGCATATCACAGTAATTTTAAGTCCATAAACATCCGAGCCCTAATTATTATACATCTTTAAAATTATTTTTATTCGTGTTTATATTATAAATATAAAAAAAAAATATAATGAAATAGATTTACCTAATAACTCTTAACTCTAAAAAAAATCACCCTAGGCTATAACCTATTTCGCCTGCTCCTAAATCCGCTATTCTTCAAGCGTACACATTATTGAAAGTGTTAAGTATCTGTTTATCGGTAATCGCTGAGAATCAGAGTACCTATCCATCACAGCTCTGAGTTATTAGATCTAGTATAAAAAACTAGTACTTACCTAATATCTTTATATATTTTAATACAATAAATATTTTAAATTTCGAGTGAAACAATGAATTTATTCATTTTACTGTATAATGTTTGCATTGACGATTTTGTACCCATCATTACCATTAAAGAGTAAAAGTTAGATTCTAGTTGGTACATTCAGTGAATTAAATTTTAAATTTCTATAGTTTTCCAAATAATTGAGAAAAACAGCGAAAAATTATAATAGACTTCAATTTCAACAAAGATTTGAACCCTTATTAAAAATAACATATTATTTTATCATGCACGATTATTATTGCTGAGTCTATATACTCGATTTTAACTATATTGATTAATATAATCATCACACATATTCTCTAATTGGTACTTAGAAGAGGTAATTTTTCAAATTTCCTTACAGTTATTTAAATAATTACAAGAAGCTGAAGAAAATATATAAGATCGGAAAAATATACAGTTAACAGGTTTTTGAAAAAATTAAATTTTTGATTTCATTGTAACTCAACAAGTAATAATTGTAGAGGTTTGAAATTTTTACTAAATAATTACATTTGTGTTTTGGAGACGAAATAATTTTTCGAAATATTTTAATACAATTCGTGTTGATTATAAGACAGGGCCGGATTTAGATGAGGGCTGAGTGCACTGGATGCATCCCAAGGACTCCACAATTTTATTAGAAAACAGAAAAAAAAATGTATTTATGTTTACATATATTTGATTGAATAACATTACTTTTTATTTAGACGTTTTAAAATTTTTTTTTATTTAACTAACAATATATGTATTAGTGTTTGTTGACAAAGAACAAAGAACGGTGTTTTAGAATCTAGATAATAGTTTAATGCGTTTAATTTTAATTATTTGACAATATTATTTTTTATTATGCATTATTTAAGAACGTTTACATAGTTTGACTTTAATGCAAATATAAATATAATATTATGATGGAATTACTCGACTCCTCTCGATTTGATTATTATTAAATATTAATTAATATTGCTTATTATTAAATAAGTAGTTAATTAATACTACTGCTTTCTATGATAATAAATCTTATTTAAAAAGTAAAAAATGAATTTACTTTAATGTATAAGGAGGTCTTTATACATAATTACATACTCTAATACAATAAATAACAATGCATTCTATCCAGGAGCCACCGCCACATACATAGTTCCGCCTTTGTAATAGACATTTGAAATGTTCGATTACATTTACCTTAGTACCAATAAGAAATTTGGTATAGCGTTATATACCTGAATCTTGTGTCCTACTTAGGGCCGTTCAGAGGGAAGGGGTAACAGGATCATTTTGCTCCAGGTCCTATTTTTGGAATATTTTTAAGGGGGCCCTCATAAAGTCTTGATGTATAATAATTAATAATAACAAACTGTCACTGACCACCGTTAATGAGACAAATATTATCTTCTTTGCATAATCCACAGATTATAGTATGTAATAACATTGATTATAAATACTATAATATTTATAGTCAATAGTAATACTTATAATCGTAGTGGCGTATCATGTAACATTGAGGAGATTTAATTTCAATGTTTTTAAAAAATAATTGTTAAGCTTTAGCATAAAACAAAAACTATAAAATACTGTCTAGAACACTAGCTAAAAATAATACTAATTATATAAAATAAAACAATTTAACAAATTGATTTCGTTATAAATACACCTAAGTGACGTAAATACTTTAACCGCTAAATTTGAAAATTTAATTATATCAGGAAATTTTTTCGTCTTGACTTTTTAAAACGTTTTTTGTAAACTCGTTGATAATTTTGTCAATAGCGGTATTAATTGTTTGCTTTCGCTTTATGTTTAATACACATATACTGCTTAGACGTTCTTTATTGCAGGTGTTTCTCAATTAGTTTTTTATCAATTTGAACTTTAAGAAGGAGCGTTCAACGTATGCCACTATCACCGGTATACACATAAATATGATACTAAAAGCACTTAAAATATTGTTAATTATAAAATATAGTTTTTGATATTGCTTTCATATATGATGATATCCTGCAGGAAAACTGCTAGGCAAACCATTACTTATGATA
Organism: Sipha maydis; assembly: GCA_034509805.1. Classification (NCBI taxonomy): domain Eukaryota; kingdom Metazoa; phylum Arthropoda; class Insecta; order Hemiptera; family Aphididae; genus Sipha; species Sipha maydis. Next base: position 88,717 of record JASXSY010000167.1, read on the forward strand.
AACTGTGGTAAATCTTTTTTATCTTTATCTCGCTATTGATAATCACTGTTTTCAATGCAATAAGTTGACGTGCGACATCCAATGTAATATCATTTTCATTCTGACAAATAATTAAAAAAAAAATATCTACTTAAAATGTTTACAGTGAAAAATTTTAGTTTTTTTAAAAGCTTATAAAAATACGTCTGTTGAGTTTAGGGATCATTTTTTACAGGCATAAAAAAGAAGATTTGACCTTTAATTTGGTACTAAAATGATTTTATACAATGTTCGTGAACGATTAGAAATGCGGAGGGATATTTAAAAAAAAATAATTACAAACTAACTGCTGCCATTTGCCGCTTTAGCAGAAATTGTATTATTATTATTATTATTAAATTTACATGTGACATTACAAAATAAAAAAAATTGGATACAAATACAAAGTACAATAAATCGTGTAGTGCTGATGAAAATTAATTTTGGTTAAGCTGAGCCGGTACAAGACGAATTTTCTTTGGATTATAATTTATATATATTATGATTTAAAAATCATAATATTTACTGTTATGAAATAACAAATTAATTATATCTAGCTAAAAAAGATTACCTATTGTTTCTTTGATATAGTAACACACTTTGTATATAAGTACTTATTATTTTTATAAATAATAATAAAACTAATACTAACTACCAAGAATTATAATAACTAATAATAATGAGAACACGCGATATTTAGTCTTAGTAGGTATGTTTACTAAACATTATAGTTTATAATTTTTTTCATCAAAATAAAAATTAATGATGATTTAAAATAAAAAAAAAAATTATTAAAAATAATAATTGTTTTAATTTTAAAAAACCAAAATATTTAATTTAATTTGAACCTTTCCATGAACTATGCTCTGGTTCAGTATTAAAGAATTCAATGTCTAAAGTTATTTCGTTTAATGCAATAGGGTTTGTATTTGGTTGTGTAATAATACTGTTAATGATTAATTCTTCATGAGAAATGACAATAGAAAAAAAAACTTTATTTTAGGTAGTTTTAAGATTTTCTCTTGATCTTCTTTTTTCTTTTTTCATAGCCACTAGGAACTCTTTTAAACATGGTCACAACTTACAATTCACAGTATTATAAGTAAAAAATAAATAGTACCACGTAATAAAATGGCAAGAATTATAATAACAAGTGACAATTAAGATGACCACTCACGAGTCACGATAAGAAAACGTGTAGTCTACAAAAGAACATTATGTGCTTTAAAAATATGTATTTTTGGATTATTTTCCGTCAAGTGGTAGTGTTGTCACCTCTAAAAATAGCTCAATATGTTTGCGCATTATTATTGTGTGTTTAATATTTGTATACCAATACTGCTGTTATGACGTTATCGCATCGCTCGGATGGTACCAAAATATTTGACGACATTGCTACTTTTTTTTAACATTAAGATTATTTAAGCAACTAAACTTACATGATTAAAAATAAAATTGTCAGTTGCAAACTCGTTCATTAAGGGCTCCAGGGCCCCATTTATAAAACACAACTAAAAGGCCCTGGTGCAATGCACCTCCTGCACCCCTCTAAGTACACCATTGTACAGCCATACAATGCGCGCGTAAGAGCTTGACTAACCGTACAGTTAAAAGAATTTATTGAATAATATAAATAATATTAAATTATATTATGTAAGTATGTAATGCAGTACACGAATTTAAATGAGCTCGATTGGTTTAGGTTTGAAAAAATACATTTGCAAGAATTTTGTTATTCTCTGTCAGTATTATGTTTATCATATCTTATTATTATGGTCGAAGGGCATAGGTGGAGATTTGATTGAATTTTAGGGGGGCTTAAATTTCAATTGTTGCAAAATAAGTACCTATTTTAATATTATATACAACGAAATTTAATAATTTTAATCTTTTTAGGGGGGCTAAGCCTCCCAAGCCCCCCAATCTCCACCTATGTCGAAGGGCCTCCAAATTAATATTCACTTGGCCAAACAAAATTATTTATCTTACAGATACCTATAACACTATAATATGTTAATTATTATTATATTACAATAATTTTATATTTCAAAAAACATAGTTAAAATATATAATGTTTGAAACATAAAAAATTATCAAATATAAATTAAGTATAATTAATTATAATTATGAATCTATTTGTTTTTTTATACGGTTTTTCTTACTAATTAACTTATAATATAAATTGTAAATTTTCATATTATAAACGAAATAGAAATTAAAAAATTGTGTCTGCACCATAGATATATGATATAGCATAGATATATTAATATATTAAAATGTCGATCATTAGGCAATTAGGCTGAAAGGTAAATTTTATAAAAGTGTTGTGAGACCAACTATGCTGTATGGTTCAGAGTGTTGGGCGGTTAACAGGAGAATAGAACAAAGTATGAGTGTCGCGGAAATGAGAATGCTTAGATGGTTGAGTGGAGTGACAAGAGAAGATAGAATAAGGAATGAATACGTGAGAGGTAGTGTTGGTGTAGTGCCAATTGTGGACAAGATGAGAGAAAATAGGCTGAGATGGTTTGGGCATGTGATGAGGCGAGAGGAAACGAATGCAGTAAGAGTGGTTATGAAGATGGACGTTGAAGGGAAAAGAGGAAGAGGAAGACCAAAAAAGAGATGGTTGGAGACTTTGGAGAATGACATGAGGGCTGTCGGTGTGTGCAGAGGAGATGTGTTTGACCGAGTAAAGTGGAGGTGTAGGACAAGGGTGGCCGACCCCAAATAGTTGGGAGGAAGGCGAAGTAGAATAAGAAGAAGAAGAAGAAGAAAATGTCGATCATGTGGAATGATTATACAGTTTTCTTAGTCAAAAAACGATATAAGTACATCGAAGAATAAAATGTTCTCATTTAAATTGTACATTCAAATTAATATTTTATCAAACAAATAATAATCATTGGAAAAAATAAGTTCAAGTTTCACCAAAAACATACGAAGTTTGTAAAGTTACCTAAAGCAGATTATAATCGAGCTATTTATATTGTAGACCAAGTAATATGTACCGCATTACTAACTCGGTGTCAAACATTGCAACCGGTTCAACAAGCATATGGTTTTCTAGGTTAGTTACCAAACATCATTTGTACGATTGCTGTTCAAATTAGACACTTGATGGTCATTAATGTTATAAATTATTGTCGATTAAAATAATAATCACTATTTAAATATGATAATTGATAATTATCGATAAAAATTTGTCACAAGTGTTCCAAATTATTTGTACTAATGTTTCGATGTAAATAATAATATTTGTTGAAAGCCAATACTGCTTTAAATCCGTGTGTAGCTTATTTTTATTTTTCGCAAAATAGTTTTTTTTGTTAAAAATGACGAAGGTACTTCCGTATTGTTATGTTCGTTGCTGTAATGCCTTGAGGAAAAATCCAAATTTTACAAAGATAATTCATCGCTCATTTTTCAAGTATAAATTATTATTTTTACGTATTTAAATAAAATCACGTACCATGTAATGCTACTGGTTTTTTTTTTTCAATTTTATATTGACTATATTTCTAATAACATTTTTAAATAGGTGCTTATATGTATTTTCAACTAATGTTAATTATTATATTTCTAGGAATTTCATGAAAGATAAAACATCTCTTGATCACTTAAAAAATGTTTACAAATCTAAACTTCTACCTCTTGAAAAGCGATACTTGTTTCACGAATTTCATTTACCGCCACTAACTGATCAAGACTTTGAGGCAAATCCAATGGTATTATTTGTTGGACAGTATTCTACTGGTAAAACATCCATGATAAGGTAAACAACATTATGAATTGTTGTTCAAATGATATACCTATCATAGTATAAATAATTCATTGTTTGAGAGATTAATATATATATATATATATTTTTTTTTTATTTACTTGTAGATATCTCATTGAAAAAGACTATCCAGGTATTCGAATAGGTCCTGAACCAACAACAGATAAATTTATGGTGGTCATGGGTGGTGATAAAGAACAGTCTATACCCGGTAATGCTCTTGTAGCTGATCCAACTAAACAATTTAGTGATTTATCTCGGTTTGGAAATAAATTCTTAAGAAAACTACATTGTGGAATAGTGAATACTCCATTATTAGATTCCATTACTTTTGTTGATACACCTGGTATACTATCAGGTGAAAAACAAAGAGCTCAACGTGATTATAATTTTAATGATACGTTAAATTGGTTTGCTGAACGATCCGATATGATAGTATTGACTTTTGATGCTAACAAATTGGATATATCTGATGAACTGAAAGAAGCTATTGATGTATTGAAAGCACATGATAGCAAATTAAGAATTGTTTTAAATAAAGCTGATACAATTAAGTAAGTTTTGTACTATTTGTGTGAATTCAACTCAATTTTTGATTAAATAATTACTTGAAGTATGAATCATCCATTTATTTGTCTTTAGCAATATCTGAAAAACAAGTTCTTCAATATGTTCGATTTTTAATTAATTAAATTTAATGTAGTATAATTAATTAGTGTAATTTAAGTCTAAAGACATTTTCTAGTTTAATTATCTGCTTTATTATAGGTATCTAAATAACAATAAAAAATATTCTTAATGCACATATTTAATTGTAAACATGTGCAGGAATTTGTAGGGTGTACAGTAAAAATTATTACTTAAGTTATCAAGTGCCCTATTTTTATGTTTTTCTTATTTATAAACTTGAACTATATCAATGAAATAAGATTATTAATTTTACAATTCTCATTCTAGCATCAATTTATATTTTATCATATGGACAATAATAACTTAAATATAAATATATTTATGTATGTATTTAAAAGAATAAGATTGTACAAAATGTATAACATTGTGAGACTATAATTATAACACTAACCTATTTAACAGGGTAGATATTTTACTTAATTATAATGTTATTACATAAAATTGATTTATATTTTTACATTAGTAATTGAACGGTTCACAGGATTAACCATGTATCTTCACTTTTTTTAATTCATTTTTATCAATTATCTGATGAAGAAAAATATCTAAAGTTTGGTATAATAACCAGATAAACTTGTCTGTTAAATAGGCTAATATCATACAAAAAGAGATACCAGCTTTTTAAATTTTGGTGTAATAACAAAAAATTCCTAGAGAAAATATGTTCTTAAGATTATGTAAAATGTAAATATGTATTTGTATAATTAACTCTGTATGGAGTATTTAAATTCATATCTATATTTTAAATGTATGATGGAGGCTTGAGATTTTTAAGAAACTACGAATGAGAGTAAAATAAAAAAAGGCTAAAAACCATTGGTTTATTTAATATGTTTATTTGTTTTTTATATATTTTTATGATCATATTTTATTTCAATTAAGAAAATCATATTTAGAATAATTTTATTTTTTCAGTGGGAGAGCATTACTTAGAGTTCATGGTGCACTAATGTGGGCTCTTGGAAAAACAATTGTTAGTCCAGAAGTTCCTAGAGTATATGTAGGATCATTTTGGGACCAACCATATTCAATATTAAATGATGTAAATCAAGCGTAAGTCGATTTAAAATGTATTAGTTGTTAAATTTTAAAATATAAAAAAAAAAAATTATGCCTTTTATTTTAGTGTATTACTATATTTTATTTTATTATTACAAGAGTATATTTTGTACAAATTATATTTCTAATTTTTTAAGTTATAGAAATAAATAATAAATATTAACACATATTGGACAATTATTTAATGTAAATCAATTAATGTCTCTAAACATTAAGATTAATATAAAGAAATTAAAATAATTTTGTTTAACAAACTAAGGATTCACTAAAACTAAATATTTATGGTGAATATTATTTTTAAATAAAAATGGTATACATAATATTACATTTTGGAATTCGTGCTTAGTTTTTTCGTTTATAAAATAATATTCAAAAATAAAATTAATTATATGATTTAAAATCTAAAAACAAAAATATTAGATGATTGTGTTTTTATAATTTTAATAAATACTATTATAGTATGTTTAACGAAGAAGAAAATGATTTATTTCAAGACATAAAATCTCTCCCATATGAATCAGTTATGTCCAAATTGAATCATATTGGAAAAAGAGCAAAAACAGCAATTGTAAGAATTTATTATTTATTATTTTATAAAATAAAAAAAAATTAAACTTTATAGAATTATAAAATATTATTTAAAAATATTTATAGGTGCATGCATATATAATTAGTGAACTCAAGTCACGACTTCCGTTTATATCAAGGTTTATGGGAAAAAGTGAATATCAAAATGAGTTGATAGATAATTTGGAAGGCTTATATAATGATATCCAATCAATGAACAAAAATATTAGTTCTGGTGATTTTCCAGATGTAAACAAAATGAAGGTTAGTAAAGGTTATATTTATAATATCGAAAATGTAATTTAAAATTATTTTTTATATTTTTTAGGCAGCTTTAAAAGGAAAGAATTTTTCTTCATTTAGTTCTCTAGATAAAAAATTAATAGATCAAGCAACAAATTTATTGGATGGACTTACTATGGAAATGACAATTAATGAAGTAGATGTTCAAAGTATGCTTTTATATCATATATAAATATTATAAGTATAAACTACTTAGTATTTTAAATGAATCCATTTTTTTTTTTTTTTTACTTGAAAACAATTTTTTTGGTTGAATGTTAGTCTCCTTTTAAATAGTATATAATCAAAAAGGCATTTAATTTATGTCAACATTGATTATTCTAATACAATCTTATAAATACTAAATACTATTAAAACAATACAAATATTAGAGTTAACAATTTTGCTTAAAAAATATTCTTATTTTGTAACTAAAATATTTTTTAAAAATGTATGTACAATAGGTAATACAATTGCAAACAGAAATGATACTTCAAGTCCTTTTAATGTTGAAACAAAAGGCATTGATGAAGGAAAATTTGAAGAAGGATGGATTGTTGATTATTACCGAAAACCTTATGACAATATTTTTGATAGTCTTCAAAAAAGTAATGGGAAAGTAGTTCGGAGTGGTAAGTAATTAATTACCTAGAATATATTTCTTTATATAGTAAACTATTATTTAATATTAAATTCCTTTCAATTTTTCTGTTATAATACTTAAATTAGGTTAATGGAATTATTTAACTTTATTATTATTTTTTTAATTTTTGTTTTCAGCGGCTAAAGAAGAACTTCTCAAGACTAAGTTTCCTAACTCTGTATTATCCAAAATATGGAAGTTAGCTGACGTTGATAAAGATGGCCTTTTGGATTCTGACGAATTTGCTTTAGCTATGTATTTAGTTAAGATTAAACTTGAAGGCTGCGAGTTACCTACGACTTTACCACATCATTTGATACCCCCATCAAAACGTAAAAAATCAATTACATCAATGCCTAAAAAAGAACAAGTTTAAGTAAACTTGTATGTTCTGTAAACAACTTTAAGGTTGTAATAATATTTTTGTTTTATAAACAAATATTTGATGCTATTAATTACTACTGACCATCTTAAATTATAGATTATTCAAAATGTTTAGAAACATTTTGATACTTTAAAAATATGGTCAAAACATTTTATGCTGAGCTCCATAATGTACAAAATATATAACCAAAATGGTGTCATTAAACTGTTTTTTTTTTTAATATAATTATGCTGTGTATAATAAAATATGTAGATATTAATATTTTACTACTGGATGGTTGCAAGTTTCAATAATATTTATTGAATTAATTGAATTATTTGAATAAAATTATTTATTATTAATTGTTTTTATTTTTATGAAAATATACCTTGCTGTTCTCGAAACTATAAGAAAGTGCATTGTTTATTGACCATTATTGTAAAAACATCATCAAACATGCAATGTTAAGCTCATTTCTATGGCCTGATTTGTGAATTAATTACACGAGTTACTTTGATTTTACCTTGGTCAAAGATTCTTTAAAAATTATTCTCAGGACTATTCCATTGCATTTTAATTATATCCCAATTAAATGTATAACTAATGTACGTTTATTAAATGCATAGTTTTAGTACTGTATGTATTTTAAAATGTAAATAAAAATTATAAAAATATTTTTAAAGCATTTTATTATTTATATTATCTACATTAATTTGATTGTATGCTATGTATAGGTATGTTTCTATGGGCCTATTAAAAGTATTTAAGTTTGAAAGTAAAAGATTTGAACACCAACTTTTGATTTAGACAACTAACTATAGGTACTAACATAAAAAGTCTATTGACTATTAAGAATAGTAGATTAATTTAAAAAAATAAAAATATCTTTTATCTACCAATGCGGACTAAAATATCTTGGCGTGTGTTTACCACATATGTCTGCATGATAATGAGCTTATTAATAGTTGCATACATTGTATTTATATTGCAGGTGGTACTTATAGAATTATTATATTTAAATGTTGATGTACTCTTATTAATAATTGTGTATATATATATATATATATATATATATATATATATATATAAATTTATAGTAAAGTCATAGAAAATATTTAAGAGATATATTATAAATAATAATCTGTTATAAAAAAAAAGTGCACTAGACAATCCACTAACATTAAACATTACTTTATCAACGAATACTTATTCATATTAAAGGTTCTTGAGATAATATTTTAATTTTTAAATCTTGTGGTTTAAATGTTTCCAATTAAAATAATTTCATACAATTATGTATCTACTCAATGTTTAATTATTTAGTTTTATAGTTATAATAATTTAGGGAATGTTTGCAAGTCATATGTTTATAGTGATTACTTAATATTTAATATTGATCCATAACTGCAATTAATATTTAATAATATATTTAAGTGTAAAAATACTTAAATTTTAAGTAAATGGGATCAGAGCATGCATTTACATAAAACTCTGCTCCTAAGGTAGGTAACCCGAAGTGCAGAATATAACTATTTACAAATTCAAAATTATAATACATTTTTAATTTACTTATTATATCATTATATACCACTAGTCCTTGGATAATCATTTTGTAAGTTGTCAGAGTGTGAATATTATATGTCATCTATATACACTTGTGTTCATTTTAGGTACGTTCATTATCGTAAATGGACATTTTCCTCCAGACTGTTTTCAGTTTGGTAGGACATTATCCACTCATTTTTTTTAAAGTTTACTTTTTTAATTACATGTTGTTATTTAATTTGAAATTGTTTTCATTTTTGTCTAATATTTCCAAATATTTTCACAACTGAACTACATTAAACAATAAAATAATAGTAATACCTATTTAATAACTTGTCTAAATAAAATATAATAGTACTAGTAAACTAATTAATGCTAGTAACATAGATATCTAAAATTGTAATCAAAATCCAAATGATTGCTGGGTTGTTAAAAATAATCTTAATAGTCTGAATCAAATTACTTAGACTATTAAGATAAAACTTACATTGTCATGAGCGAAGGTTTTTGTATCAAAATTGTTCAAAGCAGTAGTAAATTTAGTAGTTCTTTAGTGATTATAACTTGAAAACTGAAATCGTTATATTTTTTTTTATTTTTTTGTAATCATAAGTAACGTATACATTTTTAAAACAGACAGAGGAAGCTTAACATTTTTTTTAAAGACTATATATATACATAGATACAAAACCAAAAATAATTTTTCTAACAAAATTAGATGGGTGTTTTGCAGAAGAAACATTAAATTTATAAAATGAAGCGATGATTTGGTTAAAAAATGTATAATTTTATTAAAAAAAAAAAAAATTAAGAGGGAAAATGTTCGGAATTCGGTTATTATGCATTCTAATTAAATAATAATACTGTTTATGTCTTTTTCTTTCTCAGCTTATCGGCCCATTAAGTGCTATCGCTGCCATCACAAAACCTCTCATTTTCTTTTTATTATATGCATTGTCAAAAAAATAAAAAAAATAACTCTTCTGCTATATTTTGAGCTATAAGGTCCACCCATATTTTACTTGGATTTCCGAATGGACGTTTTTTATTTATTTTGTTAACTAAAACTTCTTTTATAACTTGTCCATCTGTTCTCCAAATATGACCGAACCATTCTAGTCGTTTGCTTTTTATATATGAAATAATATTTAGCCTGTTATATGTCTCCTGTAGTTCTTGTTTTTTTCTTCTTTCGTAAGTTTGTGATTCTGCATTGAATTTTGGACCGTATAGGTATATTTCTCAGTACTTTAGTAGTTTGTTGTCTTCTTTTTTATCACTTAATACCATTAAATCCATATTTTGTAAGACTAAAATGAAGTAAGAGATACACTTAACCATATTTCATAAGACATTTTAAAAAATGTTTGAAAAAAATTGAATGGAATAAATTAGTTGAAGTTTTAAACCCATTAAAAATAAATTATAAGTTGGCCAATGATAATCACTTAAATTAATCATATTTAAAGTATTATTTTGAACTTTTAGAGCATTACATTTTTTTGGAGGATTAAGGATTAAATGCGGGTGGATGAAATGGAGAGAAGCATCGGGCGTGTTATGCGATAAGAGAATTCCAATGAGGCTGGAAGGTAAATTTTATAAAAGTGTAGTGAGACCAACTATGCTGTATGGTTCAGAGTGTTGGGCGGTTAACAGGAGAATAGAACAAAGTATGAGTGTCGCGGAAATGAGAATGCTTAGATTGTTGAGTGGAGTGACAAGAGAAGATAGAAAAAGGAATGAATACGTGAGATGTAGTGTTGGTGTAGCGCCAATTGTGGACAAGATGAGAGAAAATTGGCTGAGATGGTTTGGGCATGTGATGAGGCGAGAGGAAACGAATGCAGTAAGAGTGGTTATGAAGATGGACGTTAAAGGGAAAAGATGATTGGAGACTATGGAGAATGACATGAGGGCTGTCGGTGTGTGCATAAGAGATGTGATTGACTGAGTGAAGTGGAGGTGTAGGACAAGGGTGGCCAACCCCAAATAGTTGGGAGGAAGGGGAGGCAGAAGAAGAAGAGAGCATTACATTTTTTAACTAAAGAATAAGTGATAATTTATAGTCCTCCTATTATAATAAGTTGATTATATTATACATAAATGATTCCTCAAAAAATTTTATTTTTCGATATTTCATAAAAATTCAGAAAGGGGATGCACTCTCCAATGACTTGTAGCCTAGAGGGCAAGAAGAACTAGTTGTAAATTTTACTGGTGAGCTCATATTTTGTTCTCGCAACATTATGTACAACTAAATAACTTACCTGAGCAATTTAATGACAGTAAAAATGTATAAAAATTCTGTGTAAAATAAATATATAACTAGGTAGGTGTAATAAACTTTATATTTCATACCAATATTTTACAAAACAATTTAAAAACTTCCAAATTACATAAAATTATATAATTAAGATATTTATATATTGTTGAGTGCAATTTAATGTTTAGGACATTCATAACAGATTATACTTCGCATTGATATATAGACACGCTTGACAGTAATTTAAATTAACCAAAAACAATAGAAAAATTGTAATACTATCCAATATGAGGATTACAGAACAACTTAATTTTTATGCTATTAGTAGACATATTAATTATATAAAACTAATATTTAGAATTCCATAATATTCTATTTCATACATAAATACCTTTAATGAATAAATCGCTGTAGCTACTAGATGAAACTAGACCTCTAATAACTAATTTAATTAACATATTGTTTATACAAATTTGGTCAAATTTTTTTTCAGGATTTATTTCATTACATCACGTTAATTTATTTTGATTAAAGTTGTCAACAGGTATATATAAGGCACACATTTACGATTGACTTATAGCGATTTTATTTATTATGAAAAATAGATGATTTTTTTTATACATTTCCAGGTTTTACATACTTAATTTTATATATTATAATTTTAAAATTTAGCAATATTGTAATAATATAACATTAAAAAAATTACAATTCATTATCTTTACTATCAATCAAGTGAACCTAAAATTTGAGGTTGAACAATATTGTTAACTAATATCAATGAACAATAATAAAGTGATTCATCATGATAATTAATCCAACATTTAATTAATATGAGCAGGTATGGTTGTACGTTGTAATATTTTTATCACCAAGGTTTAAGATTATATGCATTTGTATATTTGTTTGCACAACATTAACCTATCTCAAAAGAGTAATGTAATTAATTTATTATTATTAACAATTCAAGGCCTTATAAGAAATCCTAGTATTTCGCCACTATAATTTGTAACCCAATGTAAAAATGGTAACACTTAAAACTAAATACAAAAAAGCTCATTACATAGGTTATGAATTAATTATTAATAAACAATTAATTATGATGGCCAAACAGTTTTTTTAGTTTGTACACCAAATATAAGAATTATTAGTTTCTATTTATTTCAAAAAATTAAATATGCCATTTAAAAAAAATATATGTATAACAATTACAAAAATAATGAAAAAGACAAGTTAATTTCAATTCAGTAGAACCTATTTACAAATAATTTTTAAGTATTATCATGACCTTTACTGAATGTCAGCTGTACAATTAAAATAATCAGTAGATATAAATATACATTTACAATACTTCAAGCTTGAAAACTGAAACATGAATTGTTAAAAAGTTTAAAATTATTTTAACATTTAAAAAAATAAATGAAATTAATTAAAATAGAAAAATTGATTTCTAGATATGGTGGAAAAGTTTGGATTTTTTTGTTATATGTATTAAGAAATATTAATAAGGAAAAAGGATTAAAGGGATACTATTCAAACAACGAATACATATTTATATTTTAGCGTATAAGGTTTATTTATTGTAAAGTCTAATGACCGCAAAACTTTTGTATATTAAATCCATGATATAATTAAATTTAAAAATTACACAATTTTATTTATTTTTAAAGTATATTAGTAGTGTAATAATCCTGCCAAAAATTGAAACATCAATTATAATCTAATGTTAATTCAACCTTCTTCAAATGCACAGTAATATAAATCTGTCCACAAAAAGTTTAAGGAAGGAAAAACGTGTGCACACCCTATTGAAAAATATAAATTCTATGGACTTATTTTGTATTAAAAAAAAGTACAAAATATAAATAAATAAAAAAAATTACACAAAAAAAAAAAAAATTGAGATATACATCAAGTTGTAGGCATTCTATTATGTACATACAATACATACACATCATTATATGTTAGACCCTGATAGACATTAAGTCCAAGTATTTATACACTTTAGCCAAAGGATCCAATTTTTAAAATTTTTTTTTTTTATTTAACTTTTTATTTATATATTATTGTACATAAGCAAAACGAAATCAACAATACTGTTCACGCAAAACAGTATAGCATACGATGACTGTGTAAATGGCCCAGCAATGTTTAAGCTGACGTCTTGACCGGTTTCCTTTGAGGGAAATCTAATGAAATTCAACAATCATATTTTTATTATTGACCACTTATATAATAGATAACATTTAACACAATATTTTTTATAAAATATTAAGTTAAAATATATCTTCTATTAAATTAAATAAATAATTTATAATAAAATAAAACAAAAATTAATAAATGGTTAATACTCATAAATAAATATACATAAAGAATTTAATATTACACCAAGGTATTCAAAATTTTTCCCCCGACTAAATTAAAAAAAAATTAGGTATGAATTTATTTTTTATGAAATTATTTGATAACATAATCGATATTTAATATACTAATACTAAGATTGAATTGAATAAAACTGTTAATGAATAACATGATGAATTAAGCTTAAATATAAAATGGTTTTAGTAAATTTATATACTTCCAATAGTCTGAATTATAAATAATATAAGATTAAAGAAGGGAAAATCTCGAACACAATGATTAATACTTCAAGTACAGTAGAAACCGTTTATAATGACACCAGTAGTAGTGACATATTGGGTGTAATGACCTTATATTAAAGGTCCCAGCAAACCTGTTGTATGTACTAATGTGTATCGCTTATATATATAAAGACTATATGGATGTTGTGACGGTTACTTTTGGTTATATAGGAAAATTTTTTTTATCTATAATGACTTTTAAAAAAAAAAAATTTACTCTTAGTTGATAACTGTCCAGCACATTGCACTATAGCATTACACAATATTAAACTTGTATTTTTACCCAGTAATTGTACATCTGTTCTTCAACCAATGGATCAAGGCGTAATAAAATGTATGAAAACTAATTTCTAAAAAAGTTTGGTACTAAATATGATCAATAATATTGAAAACAAAATTGAAGCGAATATCAGCGTATTAGATGGTATATTAATGATTTTTAAAGCTTAGGAAAAACTATCAGATATTACAATACGAAATTGTTTTTAATAATGCAATACCACAACAAACTGTCCAAGGAGAACAAGAAGAAGACATAAATTTCCCAAACATAAATGAATAAGTTAACTTTGATAATGATGTGTTAACTTCAGAACCATTAAGTGATCCACAACTTATTTCTTCATTGATTAACCAACCCGAAGAACCTGAGGAAGACGACAATACAGATGAAGGTGATCTATTAATGTAGTGTTCAATGCAGCAAAGATGTTAGCAAATTATATGGCTCTGAATAACGTAAGTCCAAAGATAAATTTTAAAGAACTAGAAAAAAAAATAAAGCGTGATTTTTATACTAATAAAGTTCAATCTAAAATAACAGATTTCTTTAAATAATAATTAAAGGGTCCCAATGGCAACAACCAGACAACTCCATTTTTGATCGAAATTGTTTTATTCACTGATATGATAAAGAATAAAATTATTCACAAATGGGTGCAAAAAATGTACTTTATATTTCATATGATACAACAATTTATAAATAAATAGTATAAACAAAATTATTCTATAAAATTAATTAGTTAATTAAAACAGTTTATATGCTCTCCTGAAAAATTAGTGAAAATGGAGTTGTCTGGTTGTTGCATTGGACCCTTCAATTTAACTAATTAATTTAAATATGTATGTATATAATTAAATGTTTTTATCTTTACTTTTTTTATATTATACATTGCATAAATAAATAATAATATGTATTGAAGTTATAACTTTTTTCTCGTAATTTTGGTTATAATAACAACCGGTTATTATGACCTATTTTCTTTGGTCCCTTGAACGTCATTATAAACCGTTTCTACTGTTTATAGTATATAATAGATATTAAATATATTCCTATAAATTTGATTATTCATAGAAATGATTTTATTTATGATTTTTTATACCAAATAAAAATAAGCTACTCCCTGTCATCATATTATTTATAATATATTACCTAAATAAAGAACTCCTTATAGTTAATAACAAAATTAATTGTATATTAAATTAAATAAATACAAGGAGAGGATAATAATTAAGAAAAAAAAAAAAAATCAATAATACAAACAACAAAATAAACGTCAAAATTAAATTATTAATTTAAAAAGGAAGTATAATATTTTTGTTTTAAATTATTTTAAATTAATGTGGAATGCTATGCTATGATTATGGTTTACCTTTTCCTCCGCGATTTCCATGAACACCACGTGGTGCAGGTGGTTCATAGCCTCCATACTGGTAATCTAAAATTGTATAAAACATTAATTTTAAATTCTTTAGAAATCACTAAAAAAAATAGTAACACTAACCGGCACCGGCACCAGCACCATAACTTGGATAACCATAACTGTAACTATAGTCCGGACTATATCCAGTATATTGATTGTAATAATCATATCCTAAATTAACCATTATTATTCAAATTAAAATTTATATTGGGGTTCTTATAACCTGTTTGCATACTAAAACCAAATTAATTTACCTCCATAGCCGTAACCAGGTGCACCAGGAGCATATCCAGATTGAGAAAGAAAACCTAGTAAAATAAATATTTTAAAAATAAATATTGTATAAAAAATATAATATAAACATAAAAGTCAATGTAAAATAATCTTTACCTCCTCTACCTCCTCGACCCCGTACATTCCCTCGCATTCCTCTCATTGGTCCTGAAGCACCAGGCATCATTCCATAAGGTTCAACTTTTAATGCGGCTTTTTTCACATCAACCTTTTACACGTAAAATTAAAATATTAAAATTTATGTATTTAATCAAATAATTAAAATAAATTACTTGTTTGCCATTTATCACATGTTTAGGCGTTTTTAATATTTCAGTTACTGCCTGCATGCAATCAAATGTAACAAAGCAAAAACCTTTTCGTTGGTTTTTAACTTTATCATATGGCATCTCAGCATTCACCAAAGGCGCATAACGTTTGAAATAATCTTTGATATCATCATCAGTTAAATCAGGAGACAATCCTCCAACAAATAATTTAACATGCCGTGCTTTGGCTTTCTTAGGGTCAATTTTCTTGTCATTGATTACATGATTAGTACACGCCAAGGCCTTAATGAAATTTGAACAATAATTGTTATTAAATGTGTACAAAAATATAAGTCCTACAACTACTACAATATACATGCATTTAGATAAAAATAAATTTAAAGAAAATTTGGTTGTATCATATGTACTTTATATTAATATATTTGATTAATCAATAAATGAAAGATGTAATTGTCTAAATGACAAATAATTTTTATAATTGGTTAAACAAATATTTAGTTGATAATATATATTATAACTATACATATTTTTAATATTTATTTATCATAAATAAATAGAAAATAGTAAAATAATAACCTAGAGTTAATTTCAATAGTAAAAAACCTACTAATTAAGAAATTTTTATTTAAATATTAATAAAAAAATTATCATTGGTTTAAAAAAAAAAAAAAATTAAATATATAATAAAATCTGTTACTTTTAAATATTATAATGCAATAATAAAAGAACTGAAAACATTTTTTAAGCAAATGAAGTACTTACATTGTCTAGACCTTCCATAGTCTTATATACAATGAAAGCGAACCCTCTCGCTCGACCAGTAGCAGCATCTACTTTGACATTAATATTTTCAATTTCACCAAATTGACCAAAGTGTTCACTTAAATCTTCTAAACAAAAAAAAAACAAAAGAAAATCATATCATCTAAAATACTACCAACAAGTGCTTCACCACTTACTTTCTGTTGTTTCTCCTTTGAGACCACCAACAAATATTTTTCTGTAACATTTCAGAAAATTAAAAATAAATGGAAAACAAGAATTTTTTTAATTAATTTATAATAAAATAATAATGACTATGATGACTATGGTCACAAAAACAAATAACACACATTTTACTTGTATGAAATCAGTACACCTAAATCCTAACCTAATATAATTTGATAGTCACTGAGTTCGGAAATACAGATATATAATGGGAGAAAATTGTTATGGATTAGAAGACGGTGAATCCTAAATGAAAAATGGTAAAAAAATAAAAAACTTCTTTTCATTAATATACGACACATTGTTCCGATAACCGATTACGGTAGGCCATCGCCCGCATCTTGCATGTGTTAGAATGTAACAGACACGGCGCGATTGGCATTTTATTAAAATCGTATATGACATACCTGTCGTCATCTCGGACGCATTCGAATTGACCGGAATCATTATTTGTGTTGGCACTTTCGGCGGTACCATTTAGGTGTTGCTGTTGAGCCTCAGCGTTTTCAAATTGCTGCGAGCCGTTTTGTTGCTGGTTGTCGGCCATCCTAATTGGTGATACGTCGACTTACAAAATATTAACACTAACGCCTAAATAGTTGAAAAACGAGAAAACGATACTATATAACAATATAAAACAATATTTAAGTAAAAATGTACGCGTCTAAAAATAGGAACGAGAGCGAATTTAGAGGATGAGAAGACGCTACAGACATGGGTCGAGATAGCGTCTCGTAAACAATAAAAATGGCCGCTGGAATATCCGCAGCAGCAGCGGCGCACACCGGCGAACCAATATACCGGTTTGTCATCATTACGTAGTTACCGCGGTTCTAATGATTACGTTCTCTTTGAAAATTCAAATGGCGGCATTATTGTTTTCAAATCCTTAGATAACAGTAATAAAATTATAATAAAAATTTGTACATCTGAAATATACTTTATAAGTTTACATTAAAACTTACAACACGACCCATATAATAAAATGTTATAAGCATTAAATGAATTAATATAATAATTCGGGTATGTACAACTCAATGAGAATAGAATTTAAAATATTTAATATGCATTTATTAGGTTAGAGGATTAAAAAAAAAAAAAAACAATCGCCATTATCATGTTTACCAGTATAATTTACAATCAAATGACAAAATAAATTATAAATAAATATTTACAACTTCTGTAACTCTAGGTGTACAAGAAAAATAATTCAACTAATAGAGAGATTAATTACCATAACTTTAATTAAATTTGTTGTAAATATTTCAAAATCAACATTGAGGACAATCATATCCTCTACTGATAAATTTAATCAGACTACCAATGGATGTCTTTAGTAAAACCATACTTAAAGTTTGTACAAAATCATGTCCACGATTGGGTTATTTGTGTAACATTATAATAAAAAGACAAATATAATTTATAATAATTTTTATTCATATAAAAACGTCTTAATTAAGGGGCATACTGCATTAAGTCTGAGAATTAAGAAAAAATTAATTACTATTTACCATAATTATATAAAGATGTAAAATACACATTTGTTTTAAAATACATTGTAATAAATGAAAAACGGTAATTAAATTATTCTTTTTAAATTAAATAAAAATTTGAAAATATCTTTACTGGTCAGTTAATAATTAGTTATTATTTAACTGATATAAACAGGATCAATAATTACACCTAGCACAAACATAATTTACAATTTATTAAGGGAACTATTACAAAAACAGATTTGTTCAACATAAAAAAGTCGATTGATAGAATTAATTGTTATGTAAATATTTGTTACATATCATATCTCAATCAAATATTAATAATGATTATACAACTTTGAATAAGTTGTTACAGTTAATTAAACATAAGGCATTCAGTTTATACTTTAATGGTCTTAATCATAAAAATATACACTTGTTTACTATGGGACAGTTAATTTTATTGATTATTCTTAGTAAAATATTTTTAATTGCATAAGCCCAAAACATATTATATATAGTGTATATAATACAAAAATTCAAACATTTAATTCAATTGTCATATAAAAATCATATAAACCAAAACAAATGACTATAATAATTTATGCAAAAGTGCAAGTCTTTAAAAATGTCTAATTATTTTTTTATTTATTGGAAAATAAAAATACATTCTAACCTATAAAGTAAAAAAAGTAAAGTAAATTAATTCAAAATTTACTAAATGTTTGTGCTTAACTATATCATATTTTAAAATTTTTATTTGTACATTTTATTCTTTATGTTATTAAACATAAACCACTAAATAGGGGAGTAGAAGGTATTCCATTATTTTCACAAGTCATTATTGTCGTCAAGAAAAATGATTTGTTTATATAAAAAAAAGATATCATCATTTAAGGAGTGTATACAACACACACATACACACATACAAACACACAAAATAGGGACAAATGGTAGTGTTTAATTAATAAGGAGCGTGTCTTGCACCAGATCCTCGAGATGCTCCTCTTGTTTTTCCAGCACCATTAAACGCAGCTGTAACATTAGAACATAATATTTATAATATAAATAATATGAAGAGTTTGAATGTTTATAATGAAAAAATTACCTCGTCCTCTGGTAGCTGAAACAGGAGCAGGTGGAGCTTCATAACCGTATCCATAATCTAAAAAGAAATACATTCATATAATATTAATGCTCAATATAAAATAATTTTTACAAATTATGTAAATTTTACCGTATCCAGCATAGCCGTAGCTACCATAATAATCAGCTTCATAACCAGGATAAGCTGCTCCTCCATAATAATCATATCCTTGAGGTGGGTATGCTGTAAACAATAATATTTAATAATGTGAATTAATGTTATTATAGTCATTAATAAATTATAATAGAAGTAGGTAACAGAATTTAAAATATATATATATATAAAATAGGGTAGTCATTAATTTGTAACTATAATATTAACTTGCTAGGAATTTCTAATTTCATTTTAACTATATTAAAATAATTCATACAAAATTTGGTAATGATGACTAATGATGACACCCTTCCTGTGCCTTAAGATAGTTGAAAAATTACTTAAGAGGATACATTTCTGGTTTTTTTGAGTCTTACTCTAAAACTATAATACGAAAGATGAAAATGTACATAAGCTTTATTAAAAAGCATAATATTATTTACAAATAAGAATCATAAAATATTTCTTTTAAGTCCATTATTTTCTATGAAAAACATTAATTATTTATTTAATTCTTTAGTAGTGATTTAAATTGATCATTGAATAATAGTATTTTAGGGTAATAAATAGCTATTGCCATTCATCACGCTAAATTATAAGCACCGGGTTATTGAAATTTAATTCCATGGTGTCTGTGAACCTACAGGTTTTAAAATTAGAAAATATATATACTATTAAGTTCAAAATATATAAATGAAAAAAATATCAATTTAAGATAAGAATATTAACTATTAAACATGTTTTATTACTACAAATAACATTTTATGAATATATGATAAATTTAATTGTAATAATGAAACTATTAATCTAATGATATTTTTACTAATAACCTTAGATAAAGAAAATTAAATTTAAAATAATTTATAAACACAACATTTTTACTCTATCTTCAATCGTCCGTTAAATAAGTATAAAAAACCCATAAAACCAAAATGTTTGGTAAATAAATATAAAATGTAGTTATTTATGTTTTTCCAAAAAATAATAGAATAAGAAGAAATGCTAAAAGATTCAAAGTTATAGATAATATTATGTTCTTTAATAAATCTTATGTACATTTTCATCCTAAATATTACAGTTTTAAAGTAAAACTCAAAAGACGAGAAATGCAACCTCTTTAGTCATTTTTTCAAGAGGGTGAGCTATCATTACTAAATTTTATCAATATTATATTTGTATAGTATCAAATAATAAGATGAGGAGGGATCCTAACTCAAGAAAATTAAAAAAAATTCTTCAACAAGAACCATCTATATTAATTTAAATAATATTAAATATTATATTTATAATATAATAATTATATATACCAAAAAAACTCATATAAAGATTAAAACAATTTCAAATTGTTCAGAATAAAATTGTCTTCACTATATTCAGTAGCAGAACTGACATTATAATTACTCATCATTAGTATGTTTCAATATAAAATATAAAAATTAATTCAGAATATTTTACTCTTCAATAGAATTCAGTAGCAGAACTGACATAATAATTACTCATCATTTATTAAAATACTAAATTTATAAGAATAATTAAATTTAAAAAATATTTCAGAATACTTTCTCTTCAATTAGGTTCAGTAGCAGAACTGACTTGATAAATACTCATCACAAATACTTAATTTTAAGTTTAAATGTTAAAAATGCATATCTTGTTTACAGTAGTTTTTTATTGACTCCTAAATTATAAAAAATTATAATACATAAAATCAAAACAATTGAAATAAGATACATGCAACTTTATAGTATAACACACATACTAAATAAACAACAACTTAATAATCTAATGATAACTAAGCTTATGATCAATATTCATTAAAAACCTATTAATCAACAACCATGATTAATACTTTTAGTTTCAAATAAGAGATATTTAAAATTTTTTAATTAGTACTGAGGGATGTATTTTGGTAAAGATAAGCAAAAGAAAAAAATTTTATCTTACCTCCATATGTCCCGTATGGTGCAGCATACGGCCCATATGCTGAAACAAAAAAGTTAAAAAAAATAATTTAATTTTAGAGAATAAAAGATAATTGATTTGATTTAAGAATTTTAATCCCAATAAAATTACATTATATTTAAAAATATAAAAATACAAAATTTAGAAAGAAGAAAAAATTGATTTAAACCTTTTGTTTCAGCATAGCTAGTCATAGCATACATAATAAATTGTTTTCAGTTTTTAAAAACATCATGTTTTAACTTAAAACGACACATAGTAGTTATTTGTATAATGATGTTGAAATTCTTACCAATCAACACTTAAATTAATAAGCTAAATAAGCATAAATAAAAACCCAATAAGTTGCATCTAAAATGATCTCTAAAATATTAAAAATTATTGCATTTCAGTATCATAAGTATAAGAAGTATTGTAATACACTTATTTTAATAAGGAATATGAATCAAATTGATTCCTTGAATAAAAAATAAAAGTATTCAAAATAGCATTTTATTTTAAATTTTTAAAAAAATTTTCAACTCACAAATTCAAATAGGAAAGAATAAAAAAAATATATGCCTTTAAAAGTAACATTTATCCAACAACTGAATGTTACATTATTTGATAATGAATCCTGTTAGAGCATAATCACTTACCTTTAATTTCTGAAAAAAGAACTTCATCTGATTTTTTTTAAATTAAATTGCCATTGTTATTAACTAGTTCATAAAAATAGAATAAACGACTATGGCTGGGATACAAAAAAAAAAAAAAAAAATTTAGACCATAATACTACTTTTTTAGTTTTTAAATTTAGTAATTAGCATTTCAAAAGCAAGGGTTATTATACGACATAGGTGAAATCAATAATTTACTTCATAATATAATATTGATCATTAGCTGAGATATCAAAGAACTAGAAACATTTATTGGCATTATACAGTTTAAATAACTACCATGTATCTTTAAAGCTACTTAAAACCAATACAATACAATATAATATTACAATGAAAAAGTGGTGTGAGGTGAGTGACAATAAAAATATACAGTCATTAATTAGATATATGAAATGTTAAATTGAGAAATAAAATATTTCTCCATGCAGATAGAATTTAATATTTATAATTATGAATTGAAAAAATGTACTAAAAACTATATAGAGATTAAAATTAATTTTTTTTTTTTTATATTATTATTATAAGAATTAATTAAATAAAACAACTTTCTTGCTCTATATTTTGAAAATCCAAACATTTTAACTAAATGAAAGTATAAAAATGGATTTACCTCCACGAGCTGCTCCTCTACCTCTCATTGCTTTCGGATTAGCATAAGGGTTAGCAGGCTTAGGTGCGGCTTTTTTTACATCAACCTATAATAGTAAATAAATAAGTACCACTACAAAATAAATAAATAAATAACATACTTCTTTGCCTTTAATCGTTTGTTTTGCAGTTTTGAACAAATCTTGCACTTTATCACTGGATTCATAAGTAATAAAACAATAACCCTTACGTTGGTTTTTCATTTTATCAAAAGGAACTTCTAAATTAACAATCACTCCCCACTTTCCGAAAAATTCTTTAATTTCATCATTTGTAACATCTGATGGTAATCCACCAACAAATACTTTCTCTTGTTTTGCTTTGGCTTTTTTAGGATCAATTTTCTTGCCATTTATAACATGATCGCCAGCAGCAAATGCCTATAAACATAAGTAGTTTAGTAAAAACAATAAACTAATAATTAACTTATTTTAAGTTGTTGAACCTTACATTATTCAATCCATCAACAGACTTGAATATGATAAAAGCAAAACCTCTAGAACGCCCAGTTGCCGGATCAGTCTTCAAGCTTATATTTGTTATTTCTCCATATTGAACAAAATGTTCTTTTAATTCCTCTGAAGAAAAAAAATATTTAGACTTTCAAATTAGCATACAATGAGGAATTTAAAATCATATTCCAAGGACATGAAAACTGCCATTTTTTTTTTTTTTTTTTTACTTGAGATTTTTAAGAAATATATAATACAATTAACAATTTAACTCACTTTCTGTAGTTTCCCAACTCAAACCTCCAACAAATAACTTCCTAAAATAAAATTAATTAAATTAGATTTCATAAAATTTTAAAGTCTTCAAAATAAATGAAATTTGGATAAAATTAAGACAAGGAATATTAGACAAAATATTAAAGAGATTGTGCTGTTCATAAAAAAAAAAATAAAAAAAAAATAGATTAAAACCCATACAAGATTACACATTTATTTTCCCCAATATAAGATATTATATAGCATAGTTAATTTATAATAGCAATAATAATATTATAATAATAATAATAATAGTAGTAGTAATAATAATAATAATAATAATAATATAATTTAAAAAAAAAAAAAAAAAACAATTAATAATTGATGTCAAAGTTATAGTATTATAGTATTTTAAGTTACAGATCAAAAATAAAACATTGATCTTAACCTTAAATGATTAAATTCAATTTATTTCCCATAAAATATCTTTTATTAACAAAATACATAAAATTTATTATATAAACAACCTATAGCAGCATCCTAGTAATAAAAATATTTAAAGCAATCGTTAGCATATTAAAAACAAATTTTATACTTGGGAATATTAGAGGACAGGAATAAAAGAAAAGGATTTATTTTTAACAATACATAAACTTTCAAATTACAATCATAAATTGTATTTGAAAGTTCTACAAAATTATTGTATTTCTCATAGCTGTATTTTTGTGGGAATTGAATTATAATAATTAAAATAACATTAATAATTTACTTCATAAATATTTAAGATTTATAAAAAAAAAAAAAAAAAATAATAATAATAATAATAATAATTATAATTTATATTAAACCTGATGACAAAAAATCACAGCTAATCGAAATTCTTATAACTAAAAGTAAAAAATCCAAATATAAAAGCTTATATATTAGAATAAATAAAAAATAATACATAACTTGATAATTACCAAAAAATTACTTAAATATGAAAATATAAACATTAATTTATATAAATAAATAAAAGTTTAAGCTGTAATATCAATATATTAAAACAATTCTAATAGTTTTTTTTTTTTTTTGCATAACCTTTTATTTGCTAATACATCAAAACAAATTCAACATATTAGTTTTTTTTTTTTTGGATTTTTTACTAAATATTTATAGTTTAAACCCATAACCATATAATACTTGTCTAAGAGACAAGTCAGGTTTAGAATTAAAAGTTATTAGGAGAATGAGGAAGATTTATCTACAAAAATAAAAATAAAAAAAATAAAAAGAATAAAGAAACGATATATGTATGTATGTATATTTTACTTAATCATAATCAGAGTACAAAAATTTATCAGAATTACATTAAAACAAAATTAAATTTGTAAATATTTATTTATCTTTATACTACACAAGTAGGCCATAAATTGTCGTTCAAAACAGAATCTTAGGCCAACGAATTCTGCAATAAATCATGTGTCTATTATTTAGTGACGAGAACTGTAACAATATAAATTACATAAATCTTTTTTTCTTGAACTTTTGTTTACTCTAAAACATTTTAAACTGAAACTCGATGCATGGTAATTTTATTTATAATTAAATTTATTTATACAGTTCATTCTCCATTTATTTATTGTTTAATACTTAATGATTCCTACCATTTGGTAGGTGATGATTCAGCCTCAGTCGCCGCACTATAAAATCAGCCATTGACAAATGTATACCTGTTGTACAATGTGTCCATTATATAAACATCCGTTCTTCAATGAATGACATGATCGTCACCTGCGCATATTTATACACCAGGTTGAAAGGTAATCGATACATAGGCCTATACGGTCCTGAAGAGACGCAGATTATCATGGAAAGTAATTTACATGAACTTTTCTGCTTGTACAAATTGTGTAATAAACATTAAAATATTTTGTTTGCATCCAAAGTTAAAGATCTTGAAGCCCATTGAGAAGAATTTGTAACCCTTGAGAAGTAGACAAGCCAATTTGTAGATCTTCATTAAGTTAACATAATCATTAATAAGTAATAACATTATGCTTTAACATTATTTATAATAAAAAAATCAAACAAAAAATGTACAAAATTATCTAAGACTTAAGTTACATGATAAATAAATTATTCATCCTAACCAATTTATATTTTTTGATAAGTTACAAATTAAGTTAAGACTTAAAACTGTTATAAACCAATATTAAAGGCTATGCTCTAATTAAAATGAATACCAAACAATAATTTTTCAATAGTAGCGTCTCTTTATGACCAATACAGATATACTTACTGTTTATTTATCTGTAGTAAAAGTACCTAATTAATTCAGTAACACAGGTTTATATATTAACTATAAAACATCCAATGCAGGTATATGAATGGATAATGATAATCTAGATTATAATAATTATAGTTGGAAATGAAAAAAATACTGGCAAAATGGATATAGACAATTATACATACAGTAAAACAAGAAATGTATAAAATTGAACAAAATTTTCTAGTCTGATCCAGATGTTAAATAAAAATGTATATTATGAAAGCATTTCTACTATGAAAGCAATAAGAAGTTATTATGAAGCAAGATATTCTTTCATAAGTTTATCATTACTTATAACTAATAATTATTAATTCTTCCAAAAAATTACAACAATAATAAGTAATGAATCCTAAAATATTAATATGAAGTAATCGTAGCTTTTATAAACAAAAGGCCAAGTTAATGATTTAAATTAAATTAAGAATATGCAATAAGATCTAATATTTTTAACCATCTAATAATTTTTAATCCAACATGTAAATGCTATATATAAACTGTAATAAAAATAATTAAAAATTAAAACCATTTTAACTAAGGTTATTACCAGAAAGAAAGAGTTAATGTCAATAGTTTAACAGAATAATGTATAATTTATAAAACATATGAGAAATTTACAAAAATACTGAGCTCATGGAACCAAATTTAATAAGAACGATAGTGAATCAAAAAATAAAAAACAAATAAAATTATAAATTTTCATAAGTAAATACAATTATGAAGAAAATACCTCAATATTAACTTAACCACATTATATCCAGTATATTTACAATAGCTAGATAATATTATCAAATTCAAATCAAGACTTGCTAATGATCAGGTTTGGTACATAACTAGGATTATACTATAATTTGTAGGTAATATGATTATATGGAATTAAAAGTTGAAAAATAGAACTTGTTTTTAAATGTACATTAAGAATTTAGGTAAAACAAATAAATAAACATAAATAATTATATCATTTCTATAATGAAATTTTAAGTAATTCATTAGACAACGCATAATAGATACCAGAGACCGCTAAGAATATTTAATAGTACCGACGAACAAATGGCTAAATGAAGATAATTAAAACGCGTAATTAATACAGGAGGCAGAAATAGGACAATAATCGGAATCATTTAAGCGATTACCAGGAAAGTAACTTGGAATATTTATCGGTACTTTATTTGCGGGTCTCATTTAAAATCGCTGGTATAAAACGGAACGGTTTGAAGTGAAAAAGAATAGGTAGTTTGCATGGAATAATGATCGCGGATTGCTAAAGTCGGATTTACAATTTTAACGTTAATTAATATATAAAATCTTCGAATCCAAACCGATTGGTTCAAAACGTTACCTGTCGTCTTCCTTGACCTGTTCCTCTGGAGTGGTCTGCTCGACGCCATTGTTGTCATTGGTACCGTTGGTCTGTTCTTTTGGCTGTTCGTCCGACATCTTTGCTGTGGTTATCAGTTGATTTCAGTGAGCGCGGTTAGTACAATAATTACCGTCCTGCGATGACGGTGAAAATAACGACTGGAATTGACGAGTAAAGCGGGAACGGATGTGGCAGACAATTTAACGAAGACGAGCGACCGGGACGGGCTATAGAAAGTTTCCTTAGCGTACCGGCAACGGGACGTTTAGTACGGGCAGAAAGGCTTGGGAAAATGGCCGCGGTCGTTGATCTTCCGGTGGTGAAGTGGTAAGGGGAACGCCAAACAGTTACAGTGTGACCACCATGCATGTAAATGTTCCATGGATTTTGCTCACAATCGTGCATAATTTTGAATTTACTCATATTTATTTTTTACATCCACAAATTTTAAACCTGAAATCGAAATAGATTGTATAAATGGATTTCTCAAACTACAAGACTGTACAAAATGTATGTAATTAAATAACGAACAGCCTGTTGTTGTACAATTTTTGATGTATCAATTTATAGATAATAATTTATCAACCATTAGCCCACCGCAACTATTGCATATAACCCTTAACTGATATCCTTATTTGTACTTCGGTAACTGTTAGTATCATATATGACTCGGTATTGAAACTACTTAAAACTTTTCAAATTTTCATTTTTTAATACATTTTTTCAAACATTACATTCTAATTATTCCAATGATCATTACCATAGGCGTGCGCACGGGGTGTGCAGCTGCACACCCTGCAAAAATTTGTGCCTACTTTAAATTGTTGATAAAATATTGTTTAATTATTTAAAACTGATTATTGAGAGTGGGTATAATTTATTCTGTATCATATTACAATATACAAATATAAATGTATAACATTATTACGTATAATACACAATTACACAAATAATAATTATAGGTACTCCGTTCATCGAGATAACGAAATACCTAATAATAATAATAATAATAATATATCTAATATCTATTGTGGTATTATTTGGTATTATGTTCATGACCGTTTTCTAAGATTTAACTACGAATTCGGGTACAAAATCAATCAAACACCAATCCAAAGAAGATAACCATTATAAATGTAAATGCTATTGTATATTAAGTAAATTTAGTTTTATATGTAATAAATAATGATATGTAATATGTAAACTAATAATATTGTTTTATTTTAAAATTTAAATTTATTATAAGCTAATTATTATAATATAGAGGCAATATTTATCTTACTGATTTGTAATAGGTCAAGTAAACCCTGCTAAAATAATTCTGCACACTCTGTGAAAAATTCCTGCCATGCCTATGATCATTTCCTACCCAATGACAAAGTTTTTTTTATCAAATATTATTTCAAATTTAATTTTTTTTTAACAATACAATTTTACATGAATGTTTTCAATTGTTTTTAGTAATTTTTCTTTATAAACGTATACATTTAGATTCGAAAAACTCCAAGGTTTTTTTTCAGTTTAGATACTAAATTAATAAAATAAAATCAAGTTCAAAAGTCATTTATTTCTAATAAATTACAAAGACTTTTTGTACTTGGCATTTTTTATTTGTAAAATTATTAAAAAAATTTAAATCTAAGATCTTAGCCTATTAATAACATTCAAATTATCATCTACTTCTACAAATCAAATTCGAACATAAAAAAACAAAAATAACGTAGTTTGTTGTTATTCTCCACACTGGGTAAATGCAACTAAACACTAATCACTCGGGCTCAGATTTCAATGAATAAAAAATAACACAAAAATACACTATAAAACAGCTAAAAATGTCTTAAAAAAAGGTATTTTTCTGTATTTTACTGTGAAAATATCCTGAAATCTGAAAATTATCCCAAAATGACAAATGCATATTTTTTTTTTCCAATAAGATAAGATGTTCCTCGCCTTGGATATCTACATTTATTGATATCAGTGGTGTATTTGAGAGTTAATCTCAGGAGAGGAAGCAATAGAGTATTCCCAAGGACTCACACAAACTTACCTGGACCGTTGATTAAGTATACTTAATCAATGCCTGGACATAACAAATTTTAAATTTTGCATAAGCACCTATATAAAGTAATAAATTGAACTCATATGATAAAAAAAAATTTTTTTCAATACAAAATCTATATTTCTTTTTAAAGTAGAAAATATATGTAAATATTTTACACGTTCACCGCTATGTGTCACATATGTGTGACATGGGGTCTTTTTAAAAAAAAACCATGTCACACATATGTGACATTCGGTATATGATAAAAATATGTTAAAATAATAAAATAGCCAATGTCACCTATGTGTGACATTGGGTTTTTTGTAATAATAATTGTTCTTATAAACCCATGTCACAAATATGTGATATACCATAAAAAACCAGAAGGAATGGTGAAAAAATTTGAAAATGAGAAATATTAGAAATGAATCATATTGGGTTTGGGTTTGTCCAAAGATGTACAAAAAATTCTTGGGCGGCGAACGTGTTAACTGTTAATATCACTGATATAATTTTTATTTTTTAATGAAGTGTCTATTAGTAATATAAATTATTTTTTATTCAAAATATTCTCGGGGGGACGATTGCCCTCATCTTCCACTCCTCAAATACGCCACTGATCGATATTTACAATTTTGAATTTTTAATCTTTGAACATGATTATATAAGATAAGATTTTTTATAAAAGTGAGATAAAACTAATTAGATATCAATTATAAGATTATTTATAATTTAATTAAAAAAAAAAAAAAAAACAGAAAATTGAAAGAAAATTTTGACTTGTGACTGACGACTATGGTTATTGACTGAGCAGCATATTTGAAGTAGTACATATAGTCTGGTGTGAACTCTCCTGATATGTTTGTTAGAGAGGCTTATATTTGTTTCCTAAAATAATTGAAATTGTTTCCACTATTGTATAACCACAACTTTTTTCTAAAATATTGTCCAATTTTTTCTATATTGCTTTTCAATAATTACTTATGTTATTTAAAATACAACTTTTGGCATAACTTATGACACCAATTGTCTCAGCTAAAGGTATAAATTTAGAAGTTACGCAGCTTAGTATATTTCCATGGTTGGCTTTTATAAATATTAATTGTATTACATTTCTTTGACTGCCATTAAATGTTTTGTTCTTTTAATAGCTACGTCAATATTTTTTTCAAATCCATCGATTACTATTTTAATAAATTGAAAATATTCACAGCAGTATACTGAACTTCTATCTTAATTCTCAACATGTAAGTTTTGGTCGAGTCGATAAAGGAATAGTTAGGCCCAACAATTTAAACTTTAAAATTCTGAAAGGTACTTTTAAAAAAATTATTTTTACATTTGTCACGAGACGCATAATTTTATAAGTATAAAAGAGCATTTCTTAGCAATAAATTGTTTCGATGAAACCTTGCGTGAATCAGTGGGTCCCCATTTGCATAATAATAGGATACATCGAAAAGTGTCAAAAGGATAATCAGACAATTTAAAAGAAGACATCATAGTCATTGTTATCTTACCGGACTCATACAAACAGGAAATTTATAGTTGAAACACAAGACCCAGAAGAAAGTGTTGCAATTATTATCAATTTATTGGACATGTGCAACAGCCATTAAAACCAAAGATCACGTACAAATGCAACCAAACAGGAGAAACTCACGGATTTCTATGGCCGCTACTACCATTTTCAAAAGGAATCCATAATATAAAAGGAGATCCTTCGCAACAGACAGGTAGTAGGTTAGGGATAGTGAAGACACTCCGAGGCAGGTCGTATCTCCATTTACATAATCTATTTTTAGGTAGTATTTGTATTTACGAGTTTAAAATAAAAAATCTAT
This sequence comes from Sipha maydis, assembly GCA_034509805.1. Classification (NCBI taxonomy): domain Eukaryota; kingdom Metazoa; phylum Arthropoda; class Insecta; order Hemiptera; family Aphididae; genus Sipha; species Sipha maydis. The sequence continues at coordinate 120,068 of JASXSY010000167.1, forward strand.
GTATTATTACTACTTAACAAGTAAGCGTTCTTCTTTACACTGATTCAATTCCTCATACCAGTTGGGACGTAATACATTTGAAATTTTGAAATTTTTTATGTGTAAAAATACTATATAATATAATCGTATACTGTAAAAATAAATGACCGAAAAATACTAAAAAATGTCCTTAAAATGAGAAAACATTGAAAAGAGCAAAATAAAAGTTTTGGCTTTGAAATGTCTGTTACATATAACAAAAATATGTACTTGAAAAACGTTGTCTAAGGTCATCCAAAATAGATGCATTTTACATTTAAATCTGGGCCCTACTAAACACTAATCTATGTCTTCTTCTTCTTCTTCTGCCTCGTCTTCCTCCCAACTATTTGGGGTCGGCCACCCTTGTCTTACACCTCCACTTCACTCAGTTAATCACATCTTCTCTGCACACACCGACAGCCCTCATGTCATTCTCCAAAGTCTCCAACCATCTCTTCTTTGGTCTTCCTCTTCCTCTTTTCCCTTCTACGTCCATATTCATAACCACTCTTACTGCATTCGTTTCCTCTCGCCTCATCACATGCCCAAACCATCTCAGCCTATTTTCTCTCATCTTGTCCACAATTGGCGCTACACCAACACTACCTCTCACATATTCGTTCCTTATTCTATCTTCTCTTGTCACTCCACTCAACCATCTAAGCATTCTCATTTCCGCCACACTCATACTTTGTTCTATTCTCCTGTTAACCGCCCAACACTCTGAACCATACAGCATAGTTGGTCTCACTACACTTTTATAAAATTTACCTTTCAGCCTCATTGGAATTCTTTTATCGCATAACACGCCCGATGCTTCTCTCCATTTCATCCACCCGCACTTAATCCTATATTTTACATCCATGTCAAAGCCTCCGTCCTTTTGAACAAAAGATCCTAAATATTTAAAGCTTTCAACTTCACCTATCACATCACCATCTATTGTCAGTTGTCTCTTCATTCCTTCAACTTCTTGGTCTCTTTGTCTAAAATCATACTCAATATACTCAGTTTTATTCCTACTAATTCTCAATCCCTTTTCTTCGAGGGTTAACCTCCACTCATTTACCCTATTATTGACAACTTCCAGGTTTTCTCCTACCAGAACTATATCATTCGCAAACATCATACACCATGGTATCTCACCCTGTATCTCCTTTGAAACCTCATCCATTACCACTGAGAACAGGTAGGAGCTTAGAGCTGACCCCTGGTGAACTCCTACTCCTACACTGAAAACTTCTGATACTCCACACCAACTCTTGACACTAATACTCGACCCTTCATACATATCCTGGATCAAATTTACATACATTTTTGGGACATTTTTCCTCATTAATGTCCACCTTACAACATTCCTTGGCATCCTATCATACGCCTTTTCTAAATCTATAAACACCATGCATAGTTTTTTATTCTTTTCTCTGTACTTCTCTACTAATTGCCTAACACAAAATAATGGCTCCATTGTCGATTTCCATGGCATAAAACCAAACTGGTTTTCTGATATCGACGTCTTACTTCTTATCCTCTTCTCTATAATCTTTTCCCAGATCTTCATACTATGACTCATGAGCATTATTCCTCTATAGTTCCCACATTCTTGTATGTCTCCTTTTCCTTTAAATATTGGTACAATAAAACTCTTTCTCTAATCTTTTGGCATTTTCCCCTCTATTAGTACCTTATTAAAAAGATTTTTCAACCACCCAATGCTTACATCCCCTAACATTTTCCACACCTCTACAGGTACTCCATCTGGTCCTACCGCTCTATTCTTTTTCATCACCTTCACCGCATCTCTCACTTCCTCCTCACCCACTAGACCAATCAATCCTTAATTCCATGAAATACTCTCTAAAGCTTCTTTTGGATACTCCTCGTTCAGTAATTTCTCAAAATATTCTTTCAGTCTTTTTTTCACATCCTCATCTTTTGTTAAAACTCTCTTATCCTCATTTTTTATTCACCAGACATCTTGGAAATCCTTGGATCGCTTTTCTCTCACCTTCGCCAGTCTATAAATTTCTTTTTCTCCTTCCTGTGTTTCTAGCCGCTCATATAACTCATCATACCTATTAAGCTTCGCTTTGCTTACCGCACTTTTCCTTATTTTACATACATTTTTATACTCTATCCAATCTTCTCTCTTCCTGCTTTTCTGCCATACCTTAAATTGCTTTTTCTTACTCGCTACAACTCTCTGAATCTCCTCATCCCACCATCACGTTTCCTTGTCTTCTGGTAAACTACTTTTGGTTTCACCAACAACCTCTTTTGCTATGTTCTTCACACAAGTGGCCATCCTTCTCCAAACCTCATTTATATCTCCCTCAACATTCCACACAGCTTTTTCTTTAAATTTCTTTATAAACTCCTTCTCTTTGTTTCCTATTAATTTCCACCACCTAATTCTGATCTCCTTTCCTGTCTTCCTTCCTTTGTTCATCTTTTTTCCACTACACCATACTTCCATTATCATCAACCTATGTTGTGTTATTACACTCTCTCCAGAAATTACTTTACAATCCTTTACTCTTTTTATATTGTCTCTCTTCCACATAATATAATCAATCTGCGACCTATTTCTTCCACTCTTGTATGTTATATAATGCTCTTCTCTTTTCCTAAAATATGTTTTTTTTTATTTTAAATAAATAAATGAGAGAAAAATAAATTACATTTAAAAGATTAAATATAATAATTATATACATTTTATAAAAAATAGGTTTAAGCTTTGAACCCGATTTTTGTATTTTAGTAAATAAATTTATGACTATTTTACTACCTATTGTTTTCAATCCAAATTGAAAATGTATGTAAAATTTTTACCAAAGTATGGTTTGATGTCCTATAGGCTAGTGAATTTATTATACGAATTTGAATTGAGAACATTGTTAACTCGATCTAAATATAGTCTTCTTAAGAACTACTTCTTTTCTTTGAAGTTATATTTCCAGACTTACTAAACAGACGTTCAAATGGGATACTGATAGCAACTACCGAAAAATATTTTTTGCCAATACTGAAACTTCTGGATATAAATTTGAATTTTTTTTTATCATTTAAGTGGGTCTTCTAAGTACTAGTATAAGATCTATGGTGTATCACATATTTTATCTAAGACATTATTATTATTTATTTGTAGATCTATTATTTAAGACCTATAAATAAAATATTAATTTCGATATCCTGATAAATCGTACAATTTATAACCACATCACTAGTCATAAATGACTCGAAACAGCTTTTATAATACGAAAATGTGTTATTGGGATTGATTACGAAAAACATGTAGTCCGAAGCTATGGGCTGAAGTACGAGTGGGAACAGTGAAAAAAGCGTGATCTATAGGAGAAAAGTGGAAAACCAAATGCCTTGGATGTTTTTTGGCCTTCTTAACGCTCAGGGCGAAAAATTTCCAAACTAAATGCCGTAAACTAATGACCCAAAAATTTCTCAATCAAACATAGGTAGTCTCTACTTTCAAATTTTACTGTATATACGTATTGTATGAATACTGTAGAAACCTATATTATACTTACAATATAACTATAAACAGTACCATTTATATTGAATTACCTGTTATTTAAACTGTCTGTAATTTCAAGTACACAAAAGATGACCTACCTTGAACGTATGTGAGAAAAAATGGTAGTTTTTCAGATTTATTTGGTTGTTGAACTATTGTACGCCATTTTAAAGCATATTGTGGTTTTTATAAATAATCATTTATCCACAAACATTTGTTTATTTATATTTTAGAAGAAATATTGTGTTAGATGAGTGCACATGCCTGGCATAACAGGTCAGATTTAATTTGATCTAAGTTATACATTTTACAATATAATAAACATAAGATATCATTTATACATTTTAAAATACTAATAAAATTGATTTTCTAAGCATTGATATATTAATAATATTAATATTATATTACAAACAATATCAATTTAAAAATAATAATGCAACACATACAACTGCTTAATATAATTAAATAACGATTTTTTATACTGGCATGTCTACTATTTGTTGAATATCTTTATAAATTCATTAGTTTCATTTTTATCTAGGTTATTATTTGAATACATATTTATATATGATTGTTTAAAAAAAAAGGGAGATTATATAATTTGATAGAACAATATATTTTTGATAATATAACTCGTCTTAAAAATAATTTAAAACAATTTCAGCATATTATACATTTGTTATTTTGAATATTAATAATACTATATTTTTATTTAATATAAGTATTTATGTAATAAATATATACATAAAATAAATTTATATTGTTTATATATATTTAACAAATATTTAAATACTATTTATAAGGTTTCTATGTCTTAAATTAAAAACATACTAAATATCTAACAAAATAATACTATTATTTAATTTAATACAGTTATTTCCAATGAAGATTATTAATAAAATAACAAATATTACACTGTCATCTAACATAGACTGTTTAAGCTAGGTAATAAATTACCTAATTAAGAATACAGAAGATTGGTCTTTACTAAATAACTCGTCCATTGAATAATAATTATTTTTAATACAAAATTAGAAATAGTAATATAAAATTAATGTCATAATCATCTATTTGGCCACTTCCAATTTTCGGCTGTTCGTTCATTAGGCTTAAGTAAATGTGGAATTTCTTTTAAACAACTCTTAGCCCATTCAGGTAGTAAATGTCTATCTTTTTGATCATACACCATAACTACTCCTTGAGTAGTTTCACATTTTACTTTACCAGTTGTTGTGTCCAGTTTTACTTGTGATCCATCACCATAAGTTATACAAATTTCACCAGATTTTACCAAAAATGAACTTTTCATTTTACAATTCTTTAATATATCAGATTCTTCTTTAGCAACAGGTCTTCTACCTATTGTTACTGGGAATACTGTCACTCCACTATTAGCACTTGTATCTAGTGTTGATAATGTTTTTTCAACTAAACAACAATGCTCAAAGTATTTTTTAAATTGATTATAAATTACTTTATCTGCTTCATCTAAACAATCTGGTCGACTAAAAGTTTTTGTTTTCCCATTTGTAATAATTTTTATATCTCCATTTCCAATACTTGAAACCAAAGATCCATTATAAAAATGTGCTTCAAATGCTTTACCATCTTCCATAAGAAGACATTTGGCTTTATCACTATAAAAAACTACTTTAGCTGTCTTCGAAGCAATTAATTTTACAAATTGGGCTGCGTATGCATATTTTTTCCAATGATGTTGAGGAAGTGATTCATAACTGTATACTTCATCTGCTCCTTTTTCTGGTATAGGTGGAGGTTCTTCATGCAATGCTATTCCTCTTTCTTTATTTGGTTTATATATAACCATATGTTGACCATCAGATGAAATTCGAATAACTTCTACAACTCTCTCTTCTTTGGATTTAGATTTCATTTTAATAAACTCCACACAAACATCCCCATTGCTTAAAATACTTAAAACTTTATTTTTAGTTTTATGTCTATGTTTTTGTAAGCGTGCCGTGGTTAAACGATTAGCTATGCTATTCGTTGAACTTATATCTGGATAAGTTTTGAATGACTGAAGAAACTGATCATCAAAAACTGTAAATTGTCTATTTCCAGAGTACTGTGATGGAATTGTATGATACAAGTTTTGGAAATTATTACTGTTTTTATGAAAACTTCTAATTATGTTAGATTTACAACATTCTGATTGTTTAATTTCTGTGTTTAAATAATTATCTCGACCCATTTGTAATAAATTTAAATCAGAATTAGGTTGATGAGTAACTTCAACACTAGGACTATGGGTGGAATGTATGTAGTGTAATCCGGTTGAACTGCATTTTTCTTTATTAAATGAAATAGTATTAAAACCACTGTCTTCTGTAAAGTGTGATTGATGAAACCATATAGATGGTCCATCACAAATAATTTTTTCTTGCATAAAATCATGATTTAATACACCATGTAAATCTATTCGATCTCTTGGATTTTTTCTTAATAAACAATTTATTAAATCTTTTGCTTTATTTGATAAATAATTTGGCAAAGAAAAATCACTCATAACCACTTTTGTAAGAGTGCTTTTTATAGCATCAGTATCAAATGGAGGATGCCCTACAAGCAATGTGTATAATAAACACCCCAATCCCCATAGATCTGTCTCTAAGCCATGTGAGCTTCGAGTTGCAACTTCTGGTGATATATAATTTGGGGTTCCACACATTGTCATGTGTTTTTCATCTCGGGAATTTAGCTGAGTTGCAAGACCAAAATCAGCAATTTTTATACGCATATCTTTTGTTAACAGTAAATTTGTCAATGTCATATCTCGGTGTACAATATTATGTTTATGTAAATATAAAAGTCCTTCAACTACTTGTCTTATAATATATCTGGCTTCAATTTCTGATATTTTGTTCCCACTGCGTTTTAAATATTGAAGTAATTCACCATTATGACAGAGTTCTAAGACTAAATAAACATGTCGACAATCTTCAAAAAAAGTATATAATTCTAGTATGGACGGATGTTTAAGTTGACTATGTATTTTTACTTCTTGACGTACACGATCAATCATATTCTGTTTTTTCATTGTCCAAATATCAATTTCTTTGATTGCCACTTGACGACCAGTACGGAGACATTGAGCACGATAAACACATGCAAAACCACCTTTACCCAAAAGCTCCAACTTTTCATAGCCATCTATACAATCAGACAATGGCATTGTTTTGTAGGACAACATTGAAACTTTTCTATAACAAATCAATGAATAGTTCAAATTAATTTTAATTTTTTCAAACAAATATTAATTATTATTTTTTCTATTTAAATAAAAAGAAAATATGTTTAAATATATTTATGCAATACACAGTTTACATATTTTATAATTAGTAAAAGGATATAATAATTTTTATTATTTATTTGGAAATAACAGATGAACGATGAAAATATGGTAAGACCTTAGATTATAAAATTAAAAAAAATTATAGATAAAAATTGTTAATATTTTTTTTCAAATAAAACAAAATTAAAAATAAAATTATACTCAATAATTCATAATTAACAAAGTATTTTTAAATTATATTTTCATTTGATTTACCTAATAAGAAATTATTTATAACTGAATAGCAACTTGGCAAATGTTAAAATGTAATTAGTATTGTTCGTTATATTCTCTAAACTATTCTGAATTTGTATCATTAAAATTATTATTTTGAATTATTTAAATAATTGTTTGGTATAAAAATTATCTAAAATTATTTTAGTGTATAACATTTGAAAATAATAAGAACAGTATTAATCTGTAATAATAAGTTGATTATATTTTTAATAAAATACATGATACTTTAACTTTTCAAATATTTGAAAAATTAGTAATCATTGCATTGTTATTAAATTATTTTTTTAGATTTATATTTTAATAAAAATCTACTTAAACTATACCACAATCAAATATTACATACTTTTTTACTGGTTATATTATTCCAATGGTCCAACTGTTACACTAACATTATAGTAACATAAATTTAAACTGGCAATTTTAACATTTTTAATCAATGCTTTACATGCTGATAACATGATCATTGTAATTTTTAAATTCTTAAATTATATGATTACGATTTTAACAACATTTGTTTACAAATTAAAATTATAATTATATTTCACATTGTAAAATATTGTGTTACTGTAAATTCAAATGATAACGGATTTGAGATTATCACATACCACGCCACTGAACTGTATACAATAATAGTACCATGCTTGAAAGTAAATTTAAAATAATCATGGAAGAAAATCTAGGATCATCTAAAGGAATTTATTGGTTCTGTTTGTGGCTTAATTATTATACTGGATTGCCAACAGTCCACTCATAGTCAGACATGAGTCACTTATCCATGTTTTTAATATCTGTGACGGATAATTTAGGTATACGGTTATAGATAGAAAAATACAAACGTATTTACTAATTACCATTGTTGATTATAAAAAATATTTAAAAATATATTATTACTACAATCTTCAAAATTGAAATTCGAATTCTATATCAACGTTTATTTTATATACAACACTGGATTTGCTGACATGAACGTCTAGTGTAGCGGTCACCAAATAGTAGTCCGCAGAAAAGGAAAAAAAGTAATAATCGATAATAAAATATATTGAGTTTTTATCGGTGGAAGCAGGTATTAATATTGTTGCCAAGTATACCTTTAAGTTTAAATCGGTCTACGATACGTGCTGGATCACGTCAACGACAGTTCGTCAATTACCGGCGACTTGCGTTGACTTAATTCTCGTTGTATTATATTATTACTTAATTTCTTTTAATTTATATTCTTTTTTTGTTTGTCTTATATGATAATAGATTAAAAAAAAATAACAGTTGAATTTAAAAACCGATAATTTTTGCCTGAGTAGACAGAATTGTATTGTTTTATTTACCGGACTGTTCAAAGGCCTTGTCAGTTTAATAATTTACCGCAAGACGTAGATGTTTTTTTTATGTTTTAAGTATTAAATGTCATTTTGAAACTTAATATATATCATTCGTCAACAATTTTTTTTGTATTTTAATACGTTCAAAATATTTGCTTTGAATTTTGATGGCTCCCGAAAATGTTCAAAATTGCCATATGGTCCTCTAAAAATTTTGATCCAAAAATAATATTAGTTTAAAATTTTGTTAAAACTAGATCTGGGCATACAAAATTATGTGTACATTTATGTATTCATATAAATATTAATTATATTAATTATATTATATTAACAATAAATTAATAATACACTGATCATTTAAATTTCAACCTAATTATCAACTTAACAACTTGACTACAAACGAAAATATAAAATACTTAGTTTATATTAGTTAACATAAGAAAAAAAACGTTTTTAACCATACCCAGGGTCGTACCTATTTAGGGAAGACCAGGGTGGGCAATCTCCCTCCCCCTTGTAGAATTTTGGGGATGGTAAATTGTTATTTATTCCTTTTTTGTATTAAGCCAATTTTGAATTATTATAATTGTATTAAATGTTTTTTTCTATGTATTGTCGATTTATCGGTGGAGATCTAGCTGAAGTTTATTATAGGATATTCTTTAAAATCTATTTTTAAACGAACGCTGAAGGATTTCTTGGTTTACAGATAATGACATTACACAATACGCAGAAGCTTGAATGCAGCCCGTCTATTAGAGTTGTTGTTAACCACTCATAAGCGGAAATCCATTGAAAAAGTTGGGGGGGGGCTACGATTTTTCTCATAAACCAAAGCCATGGGGGGCTATGCCCCCACACCCCCTCATAAATGATCCTAAACAAATTTTGAATATAATATAAGAAAATAAAACTACAAAATTGTTATGTTTGCAAGAATGTTTGGGGGGCTTGGTGGGATTTGGGTGGGGGGGGGCTAAGCCCCCCCCGATTTCCGCCGATGTAACCACTACAGTTGTATTTTGTACAATACAAAACGATAAAACAATAATATGATTAATATATTTATTTTCATCCGCCTCCCCTCCGACACCCTTCCAGCACCAATATGAGGGGCGGAATTTTAAATGTGCTCCGGAGCGCTTAAATTCTACATTCAGCCCTGACCATACCTGTAATAACTAAATGTTATTAGACAATTCTAAGTCTGACAAAATGGGAAGGAAAATATTTATTTTCTGGGACCCAACTGGTACAGTAGGCTTTTTAACACGGGACCCAATCCATATAAAATTAGAATCTGGAACCCAACTAGAATGCGTCGATTTTTGGAGGATGTTGAACCACCAAACCCCTCCTTACCTACGTAACTGTGTTTATGTTATTTGCTAAGTGCTTAGAATTCCGTACATCAGAGGCGTTCTCAGGATATTTCAATGAAGGGGGATGAAAAAAATGGTTACAAAATAAGCCGTAAGGGTTTTGTCTCACAACTCCTATATTATAATAATAAATATTAAAATAATGATAGTTGATAATATCAAATAATCAATTCAAGTCATTTTTATTGTACTTTTTATTTTAACTATAAAACAATGTTATGAATCAGCTTAAATTATTTATTTTAATAATTAATTTTAAATTAAATTCAAATTAAAATATCGATTTTTCTCGATTTTCGAGCTAAAATGTCAAGAACTTTTTCCGTATCGATAGGCACTTTTTTATGAATAGCCAACAATGTTAATCCATTAAGACGGTCCTAGGAAATATAATCATAATATAAGAAAAATAATTAAATATGGTTTTAATAAATTTACTGTTTACTTCAGTCATTATGTTTCTTAGATAGGATAGCCCGTGATAAATAATAGTATTGTTTATAGCTGGTGGAATCAATGATCACAATAAATAAAAATAGCAACAAAAAAAAAATAGAAATAATATCTAGTCAATATTGAAAACGCATATCAAAAGTAAATAAAACGTGTATTACTTATATGTAGGGCAGAGGACTTGAAGCATTTGCATATTTGTTTTGCACAGTCACAAAAATAGCAGAGTACGAAACAAATACGTTTCATGTTCTCATAAAGCTAGTTTTGAAATTTTATTTTGCATATAAATGCATATTTTGAGTACTTTTTGTTTTTAGGGCATATTTTACACTTTTATACGCTATTTTATACTTTTTGAGACATATTTAACTTGAATCGATTTTTTCCAAAGTGACATTTTTATTTCAAACAATACAGTCAAAATGTTTGGATAAAAATTTATTTATTTTTAATGTTTACCATTTAATATGGTTTTTGGCTATCTACAAGCACATATTTCTCCTAGAAACCATAATGATCTAACGTCGTTTCTTTACAAAATATTAAGAAAATTAAGTAACATTTATTTTGTTTATTTGGCTATGGTATATTATATATTTAAATTATGTAATTGTTTTGACTTGTTTTAAATACTATTTATTTTATAAATTCTTTTAAATAAAAAGGCTGAAAACATTTTTAAGTGCATATTATGGGGTTTTAAGTGCATAAGTGCTTGCATATTTAGAGCTGTTTTAGAGCTACAAGTCCTCTGCCCTACTTATATGTAAGAAAATAAAGTACTTTGGGGGATCTATCCCTTATATATCCCCCTGTGAGTACGCCCATGCCGTACATCATAGTTCACTCGTGTGATATTGTGATGAATTGTGATCTATGAATTAAAGTTTTTCCTATTTACAAATATATTTTAAATATAATATATTTAAAATATATTATTTAATCAATGGCTAGACTCTTCCATGAATATTCTTCAAGGATTCATCCATGATTTGTTATCATATTTCAACAATAGTCTCATACATAATTTGGCGGTAATGCTTATGTTTTAATTGACGGAGATAGTAAAATAAAACTTTAATACCAATTATAAATTGTAACTTAAAATATATATATCTATTGTACTATGAATAAAAAAATTTGTATTTACTGATTTTATTACTTGTATATTTTCATTTCACCACCAAACAGATAACAGAGAAAGAAATACCGTATTTTATTCAACTTATATGTGTATTTAATCTCAATTAATTTTTTTCTATGATTTGAGAAGGTGTTAAAATTAATAAGCTACTTAAATAAAACTAAATTTATCTTAATTTACACATCATGGATTTTAACGTTATGGTAAGTTTAATATCTATTCATTTATTTGTTATAAATCACAATTTACAAACTGCTATATATATATAAAATTTAAAATCTAAAATCTTTAATTGTAACTAGTTTTATTCTTAGGTATTTATTATTAAACAAATACACTTAACTAATCTATTAATCTAGTCAAGTAATATAAATAGGAATTTAATATCTATATAATAAGTTTATGTATTGATTTATTTTTATCATTACAATTTTCTAAGAAAATTATATTGCTATTATATTATTCTTGCAGAATAACCTCCTGTTGCCTGAATTGTTTTTATGTTTTGTATTTATAAGTTCCTTATGTCCATTAAAATGGACAAATCATTCTACCCCAAGGCACGCCTGACCTGTTTTTTAAGTTCGTAATCGTATGTACCGGATATCCATTCAAATGGACATTTGTATTTGTATATTGTTTTACAATTCTTATTTTTATTGTTAAACTTATTTGTAGTAAACTTGTATGAATAGTTTACAGACAACATTTTGTTTATTAATTAAGTAATCATTATTAATGATCATTGTATTCATTATTAAAATAATTATATATTTATTTAGTTAATTTATATACTAACAAATTATTAATTTATATATTTATAAATAATATTTATTTTCACATTGATGTGAATTCTTGTTAAATTTGAGAGCATTCAATTATCTTTAAATAATTCTTATATTACTTCAAACAATATCCACTAGAATGGACAGCCAGCTGTTTTTATTATAATACCAGCTGTACTTGCTTATTTAATATTTGTAATGGTATTTATAAAGTCAAATATCTTTACTTCAGGAAATGCCTATTGTGATTTATTTCATTTTAATTATAATATCATATGTCAGCAACAAGTTATTTTTATATTTAGCATACTAGGTGTTACTAAAAATTTACCAACGATGAAGGACATCAAAAACTCATCAAGATATTGTTATAAAGGATGTAAAAAAAAAAAAAAGTTTCGATGCAGCAAATGTTCTATGTATTTTTGAATACCACAAACAATAATTGTTTTTTTTTTAATTTCCATACAATATAATTTAAATTCATATTTTTTTAAATTAATATTTTATTTTAGCTTCATAGTTATAAAGGTCATAATTTAAGGTTTTATCAAGTTAATTTTATTTTTATTTTATGTCTAACAACAGTTATTATTATTACTTTATGTTCAAATAAAGGCACCAATTATAAAACCTTACCAATTATTACTAATAACTTAATAGACAAATCATTACTAACATTAATATTCTGTTGTAATAACAACTACCCTATGTCCATTGTTATGGACACTTATCGGCATGTATTTTATACATGATGGGAGAATGATAAAAATGTTTATTATATTTATTATTGTTTCTTATCTTATCTATTTTGTGGTTATAACATCATATCTTACAAATTGAAAATACATTTTGGCCCAGCACTTGAAAGGTAAATAAAAATTTCCATTGAAATGGACATCAGGCATATACGATTACAAATGTTATAAAGAGGTCAGGCGTTTTAGGGAGTAACACAAAATGGACATTAGGCGCCAGGAGGATAATAAAATAAATATTGTGTATAATTAACACATTATCTATTTTCTATGAACTAACATATTTAGTGTAAAACCTGTTGTAATGGTATTAATCTATCTTAAACAAAAAATTATTTGTATTTTATTAATATTAATATAAAATCTTACTAATTATTAAAAGCATCTTTATTTTCAAAATTAAATTAGTATAAATATTTATTGGAATAAATCTTACAGTTTTTCAAGTTTTTCTTGAACAAATACAGTTATTTTTACATTATTAATAATTTTTTATTACTTATATATATAAACATGCATGTAACATTAGTTTTATAATTACATGGTTTATTACGAAAACTTTTAAGTCCTTCTCTCAGAATATATTGATTTTTATTGATTTGAATGAAGTAAGTTTTAACAAAAATAAATAATAGTTTAAAAATAATTAAAAAAATTAATTAGAGCTGGTTCTATAATATTGTCTTGCTGCTTGTTTATTTACAACATAATACCATATTTGTATTATTCATTTATTATGATTTTTATTTAATTTATATAAATATGTATATTTTTTTTTTCTAGCTTTAAATAAAATTATTAAAATGGAAGAACGAAAGTGGATAAAAAAAAAAGAAAAAGCTCTACTGGAAAATAATTTTGAAAACCTTTACTATGCTTGCAAAGAGTTAGCTGATATTTATGTTAATCAAGAAGATTATCAACAAGCATTAAGTCAATATGAACAGTGTGAAGAAGCAGCCAATCGTTGTGGTGATGAAATTCGCTTGGCTGTTGCTAATCGAATGATTGGTGAAATGTATTGTTATCTTAATGATTTTGAAAATGCTATTAAGCATCAAAAACTGCATCTTAAAATATCTAATTCAAAAAATGATGTAGTTGAACAGCAAAGAGCTTTAGCCACATTGGGTCGTACATATTTTTTACAATCTGAAATAATTGATAGTAATGATATTTATAAAAAGTCAGAGGTATTAAAGACATCTGTTAAATATTATATTAAAAGTTTAGAAGTATGTAATAAACTTGGTAAAGAAGTTGGTATGAAGACTTTATCTGAAATGAAAGCTAGACTTTATCTTAACTTGAGTCTTTGTGAAGATTCAGCTGGTGAACTAAATAAATCAATGGAATACATAAATAAAGCAATGAAATTATGTTCTGATGCAGATTTGAATGATGAATTATGTAAATGTTATTCAATAAAGTGTTCCTTATATTCGAAACAAGACAATTTTTCTAAAGCAATTGCATGTGTTGATCAAGGCCTTCAAATTGCATCTAGACTTTCAAATAATAAAGATATTGGTACAGAACTTTTATGTTTAAAAGCTGAACTTTTAATTGACATAAATGACTATCAAACTGCCAAGCATGTTATGATAAAAGCATATAAGCTAAAAGTGCCATTAAAAAATGAATTTGAAGAAGTAAAGAAGAAATTGAAAATTATTACAGTGATGAGTCAAACTGAAAATAATTTATTACTAGCATCACAGACAGATTATGAACAACGTAGAAAGTTGAACGAAAAACTTGGAGATGCTTGTGTTGCATTAAAAAAATTTTCAAAAGCAATCTCTTATTATGAGAAAATGTTGAAAAATTCTGAACTTTGTGGTATGACTGATAAATGTTTGATACCTTGCTATGTTTCACTAGCACAAACATACAAAGACAATAAGCAATACTATCAAGCGTTAGAATATTTTAATAAAGAATTAAATCTATATAGTGAAAATAGTATTGAAGCTTGTAAAACATTATTAAACATTGCTGATGTTATGGAAGCTCAGTATGATTCATTTGATTCAATTTGGTCTATTTATGAAAAAGCTAAACAAATTGCACAAAAAAATAATGATGGCCATCTTCAATTATTAGCAGTAAGTATTTCAGTAAAGATCTTGTATAATACTTTTTGTAATTTTAAAATATATTTTAGGTAAAAGGAATGAAGTGTTTAGCTGTAGAAAGAAATAAACTAGATTTAGTTGACAATTTGAAAAGTGAACTCGATAGTTTGATGAGATATGAAACTGAATCAGTTGAAGAAGAAGATGATGTACCAGACATTTGGGATGATGTTTCACTAAAAGATCTTTCTGATATTGATGAAGAAGTTGATGATAAAAAAAGAAAACGGCATAAACAAACAACAATACCAGAAAAAAAAAACGAAAAGGGAGAAACTCCAATTATACCTGCTTGTGCCAAGGGTAATGTTAAGTTAGTTTTAAGCCTTTTAAAACAAGGGCATTCTGTTAATGCAGGTGATGCTTTAGGCTGGACAGCCTTACATGAAGCTAGTAATTATGGATATGTTGATATTGTTAATGTTCTTTTAGACCATGGTGCTGATATTAATAATCGTGGTGGACCATGTTGTGAAGGTATTACACCCTTACATGATGCCGCTGCTTGTGGCCACCTAGAAGTCATAGACTGTTTATTAGATAGAGGTGCAAATCCTTTAGTTAGAACTAATAATGGTGAAACACCACTTGACTCATTGATAGCTTGTCGTAATAGAGTTATTTTAGAAGAAAAAAAAGAATTGGATCCAATTAGGCTTGCTCATTTTTGGTCAATTGTTGATCGCCTCAGTGAGTGCTTACGAAAAGCTGGCCATACACCTCCTGTACCTTTGACTGATGTAAAAGAAATACTTAAAAATGGACATAAACCAACTGACCATTATTTAGGAGTAATACCTGAGAACGACAAAAGATCAAGAAAACAATATAGATATATTGAGAATTTAGAAAAACTAGAGAAAAAAGAAAAAAATATTGAAGTTGAAGAAATTGAAGTATCTGGTGCTGCAGAAGACTATAAACAAACAATTAATCAATTAAGAAATCATAATAAAAGACGACGAGAAGATGAAGTACAATTTGAAATATCTCAACCTCCTTTAGTTGAAAATTCTGTTGATGAATGGTTAGAAGAAGATATTATGTACAAGCCAAAAAAAAGATATTGTGCTGAAATAACTAAAAACAATTATTCACCAATAAAAGAAAATAACCTTGATGATGATGATTGGTTTGAGAATAAAAAATTATTAGATTTTACTTCAGATGCTGAGCCCAATATAGATATTCAAGATTCTGATGAAGATTCTGATAAACAAAAAGATACAATTAAGAACAAATATATTCCTTTAATGTTGTCTACAAGTAAAAATAAACCCCATCAGAGTACATTAGAACACCAAGGGTTTATAAACATAAAAAATGTTCCTTTGGATGTTGATGAATCAATTTCTTTGAAAAAAGATGAAATGGTAAAAAACTATAATCGTACAATTAAAGTACGTGTTGAAAATAGATTATTTCTCGTACCTATACCAACAAGTGAGGAAAATATAAACTTAAAATGGCTTTCAACAGAAGCTTCTAGACGTTATCAAAAACTTGAAGGTGTCAATCCAATCTTAAATCTAACTACTGATGATGGAGCTTTATTGGATGAAAATGATCCTATTAATTTAGTTTATGGCTTACAAGAAGTCTTGGGTAATATTGTTGGATGGAGTACAGAAACTCTAATTGAAACATATAAGAAATCTTGTGTAGAATCAAATATAACATTCAATGAACAAATATCTCAGTTTTTAGATGTCTTACAAGCAACTGGTACTTTGAACATATCTGATTGTATAGTAATGTCTAATGTTTTGAACATTACACTTAATGTGGCTTGTCATTATCAGAACTTACAAATACTATGTTTATCAGGTGTTGCTCTTGAAGACAGTGGCATGAAAATTTTAGTAGAATATTTATCTAACCTACAGCAATTACTTAAATTAGATGTAAGTTGTAATAATATTAGTTCTGTAGGTATTGGTCATTGGACTACATCAATATCTAATAATAAATGTTTGATTAATTTAGAATCTTTTGATATAAGTCATAATCCTATAACCAATGCTGGTCTTGCACATTTTCGCTTAATTACCCAACATTCAGTTAATCTACGATCCTTATTTCTTCGAGATGTAGATATTGATCACAATTGTTATGATTATGCATCTGAATTATACTTAGATAATATTGAAGATCTAGACTTGAGCTTTAATATGTTAGGGCGTACTGGAGTTTCAGGATTTTTCATAAGACTCGACCCAATGCGTTTAAAATATTTAAATGTACGTAATACTGGATCATCAATGGTATTACGTGAATGTGCTCTATTTTTAGAACGTAGTCAAGCGGATTGTCTTCATTCAATAGATTTTTCTAGTCTTGATCTTGAAGATGAAGACCTAGACTTATTATGTAGTTGTTTAGAGTCTGCTGGTAACTTACAACATTTATGGTTAGTTGATAATCCTCGAATTACACAAATGTGCATGGATAGAATTAAACATTTAAGTGTCAAATTTATTTTTATGGCGGGATGTGCTTCAGTTGATATTTCACAAATTAACTCAATTGATTTTGAACAAATATCTTTGACTGGACATGGACAGTCAAATTTATTTAAAAACGCTCCTTACAATATGAAAGTATCGCTGTGATTTATCATTAAGGTTATAAATTATTTTTGTGTTTAATAATGTATTATAATTTTTTTATGTTAGTTATTATTTTAATTTAAAATTTCATCTTTTGTATCAGAACTAAAAATGTTATAATAAATATTAATTGTTTAAAAAGTATGTTATATTTTTTTTTAAATTCAGTTGAATTACAATTTAATTTAAAATAAGAATTTATTTATAAATTAAATCAGGGTAAGTTGAAAATAGTTGTATAATATGGACTAATAGAAGTTTTAATAGTATTAATTGTAAAACTAATAATAAATATTTCTAAAACAAAACTATTGAAAGTTAAATTTAAATATATTGTTATGTAGTAAATTAATAAAACAAAATTAAAATTAAATAAATATAAATTCTCAATTTGGTAATTAATAGTATGTTCCTCATGTTATATTACATAGCAGAAAAATTATTCAATAATATTTTACTATTTAATTTTATTACATTTTTTACCATCGTTATAAAATTTAATTATTAAAAATGTAATACAAAATTATAATATAAAAATGAAATATCTTAAAATAATTTACTAATATTGTAATTCAATACTAGCAAAAATAAAATGATAATGTATCATGTACTCGTAATTGATATAATTTTGGGTGTTTCATATTCATAGCTGCAGCAAAGCGAGGCTTCAGTGATTGCATGTGTTGATAATTCAGAGTTGTTAAAAATTAAAAAAAATAAATATAATTAATTTTCTACACAGACGAAGGAAGCATGCGTGTGAAATTATTTTCATGTCTCCCATAATTTTTTTAAATTATGAGCATAGGATAATAATGTACAATTTGCAAAATTAATAACAGCTAGAATTGTCTCTCTTTACATTTCGTTGTAAATCGAGTTGTTTTACATGATAATTTATAAATTTAAAATCCTCTGATACTACGATGCGTTTAGTCATTTTAATTCTACCCAATACTAGTATTTGATGACGTGTAGACATATAGATATCGATATCATTCAAGAGCCATTACCCCAGGTAACATTTTGTATCTACCATTACCTCGTACGCTGCTGCGCACTCAGATCGACCATAGGAGATAACAGTGATAAATGTGATTGCATTCCAACGAATCGAAAAAACGTATAAATTGCACATGATTATTAATATACCTTTGCAGCATGGCAATTGTAGGTACCGTGTACCTCCGTGTACACGTAGGTACTGCGTATTCGAATCGCTGGAATAATTGTAAAGTTGCCATAATGCTGTGATAATATAATATTGAGACGACTTTGGGCGTTTGCAGCTCCTATATGTAACGGGACGGGACAGGTATGCACATACGCTGTGTCTTATGTGGTGGCCGCTGTACACTACCTAACCAGTTATGATTAAAACCTGATTGTTCTTAGCGATATCGAGCCACTTGCCTTGAACCGTTTTCGTTTTAATTTGTTTCCCTTGCTTTTGAACTCTTTCAAAACCATGTATGTTGTACTTATGGATGGGTTTGATTCATCTAATTCTTTTTTCGATTTAATCTTATACGTTTTTGGCGTTTTATAGGCGCTTACTGCGATACTACAAACGTAATATTATTATAGGTAATCGATATATTGCCACCGTGTAGGTATAATCAATGGTATAATGTGTGCTATTCAGGTTTCCAAACCTATTCATTAATAGCGACCGTACTATTGCAATATGATCACGTGTATACCACGAAGTCTTATCTATATATTATACATATACTTAATGGATAGATATGGCGATTTGTAATACCTGCAACAGACTTCAGTATTTATTTATCGAGGAACGCGTGAGATAAGTAACCTATTCCTGAAGACGGTTCACTACGTTAAAGGATGTTAGGTGAGTTCCATTGGTAGGTAGGTATAGGTATTTGGTCCTGGTTATAATAAAATTATGTTGATTATGCCTAACTTTCGATACCTAACCAGTCGATACTGGTGTGATCAGGATTAAAGAGCTAGGAATTTTATATAGTATACAGTAGCGTATTTGAAGCTCAATCGAAGGGGGAAGGCGACTTAAAGACTAAAATGTAAATTAAGTATGATAATATTTCAATACTAATATAAATACATATTTAACTTTAAATAAATAATTTTATGTCATAAAATAAGTTTTTAAAAAAATATAATTAATGGACATCAATTTAAGTAAAATAGGTTTTTTTTCTTAACTGCCAATTTGTCTCTGAATTTTGGTTAAGATAAAAAATTATCATTATGCTCTTTGATTATCAATTATTTACAAAATCATGAAAAGTACCACTGCTAAAATAAAAAGGAGGGGGAAGATCCCCTCGTTTTTATATATGCTACTGATAAAATACATGTTTTATTCAGCGCAACGTGCTTGCTGCAGTCGAAAGTATTAAATACTAAAAAATATGAAAAAATGTGGAATACGACAAATAGTGAATAGAATTTAGGTCCTCCATTAAAGTCAAATTAATTACAATGACGATACGGCAGTATGTAAATCTATACTTCAAATCATGTTCATATACTAATTAGTTAATATCTAATTATGAACATAGACTTAAAACAACAGGAGAGAAAAAGTATACTCTATTAAAAATTAAAACTAAAATATTAAGCGCTAAGCCGACAGTGATTAGCGATCCAGAATTAAAATTCGAAAGCGGTTTAGTAAATAATAAAAATATAGATATAACGTATTTACATGACGTATACATTTATAATACAATCCATCGCATTTGTGAATCATAATTCGAGATAGGTACTATTACTGTCGCATTGACATTTTTAAAGAGAAGCCCTACATTATCAGAAGTGTATTATATTACGATTGGAAAAATAAAGCATTGATTTTTATCCCTATTCTGTAGAGATAAATGATTTTAAATGTAAGTATACAATTATTGTAAATAATATTATGTATCTACCATGAAGAATAAAGATATCTTTATTCTTCATGGTATCTACTTACATAGGCAATGTATTACCAAATCAGTGACGACCAAAATGTTAATCAATTTCTTATTACTCGCGTATTATTATTAATGCATCTTAAATGTATATACGTAAATTGTACATTGTAATATATTTTAGTTATCCATATACTTTATACGTACACCTTTAAATATGTATGAAGATTGCAGGGCCGAGTACCTATTTGTGAAGGCCAAAAATAGGAATTCGCATTTCAGACTCCTGTAACTCGTTACGGTCATGAATATTATGCCATATAATTATAAGAAAGGGAGTGTAAATATAGTCGACGTAAAAAACTGGACTGGCAATATGTTATTATATTAATTATATCAAATGGCAGGTATACTTGATCAAATAATAATTCAGTACCTTACAATATCGAGACCATCCCTGCAGTGTACATGTGTTGATGCCGACGATACCTGTATCATTATTATAACAGTGAGTATACTAATATACTATACATTTTGTATTATGTTTACATGTTAATAGTGAAGTTGTGTATGAAACTATATTATACATTTTCGAGATTGTATAGTATGTACTTATGTACCTAAGTCTTAATTTAAATTTCAACGGTTTTATGTTTTTATACTTATACATTATTTACAGTTAAATATTAAGAACAATCAAATTGTTTTTTTTTTTTTTTTTAGCAAAAAATCACTTCTTTATAATCTAGCTGTATAAAGTTCTCGTAATAGTCGTTATTATTTAGATCAGCGGTTCCCAACCTGTGCACCACGGTGCCCTTAGGGCACCGTGAACTCATTTAAGGGGCATCATGGTTCATCGAAGAATGAAAAAAATAATTAAATTATATATTAAAAATTTACAATTTATTGTAGTTGAGAAGACAAAAAATTATTTTATGTACAAAATTACTTAGCATACTATCAGTGTATCTAATATTAAATATAGTATATCTATTTGTGCGAGGCAGGATTGTCAGGCTATACGGCTACTAAAACCAAATACCGCAACCACCTTAACGTAGAACCTGACCTCCGTATCCAGTTGTCTCAAATTGAACCAGATTTTGCCAAACTTTCCAAAAATAAGCAGCTTCAAATATCTCATTAATAATTAATAATAATTGCTTTAATAGTGAAAAACTAATAATAAAAATTAATATTATTAGTTTTTTACTATTAAAGCATTATTTTTTTTTTTTTTACTTTCAACTATAAAATCATAATTTGTTAATAATATATGATCAATAAAATTATTTAAATCACTTATGAATGAAAACTAGTGTTTATTTTTATCACGTTCCTCATGATATTCATAGAAAGACATCTAACAAAATTTGTACAAATAAAAGGGCACCGCCGGCTGAAAAGGTTGGGAACCGCTGATTTAGATTATACATAGAATAATACACGAAATGCCTTGATAAATTCACCTACGTCAGGTAAAAATATATAATATCAAACGGATATTGTCATTTTATTGGTTCTGTTTATTGTTTAATATATATTAGGTATATATATATATACCTAATACAATAATTATATCTTCTTCGTCAGCTTAAAGGTTCATTCAGGACTAGCATTACCATCAAAATGTCTCTCCATCTATCTTTCTGGTACGCTGTCTCTATAGTTGCATCCTGGTCTATTGTTAATAAATCTTTAACAATTACGTTAATCCATCGGGTTTTGGGCCGTCCCAAGAATCTTTAAATATTTATTTTGTTGATTTATACATTTTCAATAAGGTGTCCATAGTTATAAGACTAAAATAGCTGTAATATACATTTACGTTTCATTAAACACAAATTATATTGATTTATTAAAAGAAATATGAACTTTTTCGGACAAAATATATCATCATTTCCAAATTATTTCTAGTTTTTCTTTCATAAAACTTTTCAAAATCTAAAATGAAAAATTTACTTGTTTAGTTGTCTAAATTGCCACCTGTGTCCTATTTCAAACTTGAGGGTTGCTGAATGAAACTTTTAATATATAGCATACACAACACGAAAAAGTGTTCATAGAAAAAGAAAAAAGAAAATATAAAAAAACCAAATTGTTGGTAGTAAAATATATGCATAATATATATATATATATATATATATATATATATATATATATATATATATATAGCCATATTATAATTCATGTTCATGTTTACTCATATACATATTATAAACCTTGAGTTATCTGTTCTTAGGCTTAAAGAAAAACATAAAATATAAACCACTTTAATTTTCAGGTTTGTATTATGTGAAGAAAAAAAATCGTAAATGGAAAATTATTTGTGACTTATTCCCATGAATATATTGAAATAATCAATTCTTATTTAATTTTAATTCCTGTATTATATTCGTTTAACATTAAAACCCCATTTTTACGTAAGATGAGTAAAACGTGTTTGTAAGTATTTAAAATTTTTAGTGTCTAGAATTCAAAACCGGTGTGTATATTTCAAGTTCACGTGGTACAAGACTTCATATAATACTTGTTAAACAAGTTTTTTATCTCAATAATTCTATACTTATATAATATTCAATGAATTTTCTGATATTATCATATCAAAAAAAATCTATTGTAATAAAAAGTAGTAAGTATTTTTTTTTGATAGGTAACATTAATTACTTATAGCATTTCATTGAACTAGTCCGTGGTTTATATGTGTCAATGGACAATAGTAGGTGCCGTATGAGTATTAAGTTAAGATTAAATTAATAATCGTATAGAATAGTTTATTACAACTTTTTTTAAGAAAATCATCAGATTTTATTAAGATGAAAAATATTAATTGTATGGAAATAAATATCATTTAATACTTTTTAATATATATATATATGATTTGATAGTAATAAAAAATAATTGAAATGACAGTAATCGTTATATCTATCTTAGATCTTCTTTGAGTGCCGTATTTGTTAACGACGAAAGTTGGCGGCAATCATGTTATTAATTTGATCTGAATAATGATATCATACATGAATTGACCCACCTTCTAAGATTATCTATCCAAGAAATGTGAGGTCTTCATCGGTTCTTTCTTTTAACTATTTTATCTTGGTGTATTAATTGTAGTATACAATGTTTTTCTGGATGACGCATAAAATGTCTCAGATATTGAAATTTTTGTGTTTTTATTGTTTTCACTATTTCAAGATCTTTATTCGTTGTTCTAATGCATTGATATACGTTTTGTGATCGCAACAACTAATTTTTAATATTTTACGATATATTCAAATCTTAATTGCTTGGGTTCGGTTGGTGGAAGCTTTGGATGGAGTTCAAGACTTTGCCCCATTAAGGAGTACAGTAAATAAATAGCAATGAATCATTATCATTTATAAATGTATAAATGGTATTTATTGGGTATTCATACCTATCCTTTACATCTAAAGGACATTTTTGTCGGAGTTAAGATTCTCTTGCCTACTGGAATCATCGAATCATCCACTTGAAACATTCTGTTAATAAGAGCTCGGGTTCGCTACACCCGTGATTTAAAATGCTTTTCTTTGGGGTCTATGTTGGATACTTTTTTTCATTATACTAGTTATTTTGAAAATGCATACAATAATTTCACTTATAATATGAGACGAGTAACTGCCAAAAGGTATATATATTTTACTCCAAATCTGTAAAATTTAAAAATTTGTAATTTCCAAAATGAAAGTCTCTAGTTCTTGTATGTATGTAGCTACTCGTATAGTGAGAAAATATTTTACTGTTTAACTAAACATAGGTATAAATATTCATATCGTTAAAAAGTTACCAATGGGAATATAGAATACAAAAACTGGATATTGGAATTGGATACTTATGTCGTCTTACTTACTTTACTACGACCAGCAGTGTTGTAACATTATTTTAAATGTTGAAGCTATGATAAATCATGGTATCCAGAACACGATTCCGATAGCCGTATTAATAGGTACATATCGTATATGTATAAATATTTAGTATTTATAAAAAGTTTTTCATATTTTGAATATTTAATATTTTAATTATAATTTAAAGTTGAGAAAAACATTTGAAGAAAGATTTGAGATATTTCAATTACTGTTAAAATATAACTGATTTTATAATGATATTTTCGTTCATTTTAATTTTTATTACAGGATATAAGGCTTTTGTAATTAAGTTACAAAAATAAAATTTAGGAACTATTGGTATAATTATTTTAAATATATTATAATTGTAATATATTATTTTTTTAAAAAAAATATTTTGATAATAATTAATTTATGACGTTTTCGTTGTTTTTGTTGCGACTTATATTTCATTTATACATTAAGGCTTAGAAGTTGCATGTTAAGTGTTTCTTGAATAGTTTGGAATGTAAGGTGTAACACGGATGTAATACCTAACACTCCAATGTAAGTGAAAATTCCTTGAATACTGTAATTATTAAGTCCTTTGATAGGTTTGTTTGCGTTTGAGGGTTGAGGGTATTTTAGTTCTGATTGAAATAACAAATAACCCATATGTTTACATGTCAAACTAAGTATTTTAGATTCTGAACGGAGTGAAGAATGTATTGATTTTACAATGATGTGTGTTTTTTTTTTATTTATATTTTAGATTCTGTCGACACGATTTGGGGCAGTAAAAATGCTTCGATTGCCTTATGTAGCAACTTTTCTGAAAGGAAAGTGAATCTATTTGGTACTTTGGGGGGTCAAAAGTAAAAAATTTCCAATATTTTTTAAATGCGACGGGAAAAACCATAAAAAAATTTGGGAAAAACGGGAGTTTTTACGCAAAACCAGTTTTCGACATAATCAAATTTTTTATTTTGCTATAACTCAAAAACTAATCGATGTAAATACTTGAAATTTTCACCAAATGTTAAGATTAGCGTTCTCTATACACCATTAAATTGATGACTTTTATTAAGCTATTTATAGACAATTGAAATTTTCAATTTTTTTAAGTATTTTTTTTTTAAATAACGATAAAATTATTTTGGCTGCCTAGAAAATCTTGAAAATTTAATACAAGGTTTCTTATAAGTTGTTCCTTAACTGATAAAAAAAAATCTAAAATCGTAAGTCACAACTTTTTTTTATAAGTGCTCAAAGTTCCAATTTATACGAAATATGTAAAAATCACGATAATTTGCAAGTTATTTTGTAGATAAAAATTCATAAAATTTTTTCTGTTCATACTTAAGGTTCAAAATTTTAACAGGAGGTTATCTATAAGCTGCTCTTCAAAAATCTTTAAAAAAATTTCTACCGGAATTAGAGGAAAAAATTTTATGACTGTTTGAAATTTAAATATTTACGAAATTGCATAAAATAGCGATTTATTCTCAAACGATTTTAAATATTTTTTATAATTCAAAAAGTATAAGTCGCAGATTTTTGAAATTTCTACCAGTTGTTAAGATTGGTATTTCCTTTATGTCATATTTTTTTCAAAATATTATATTGATTTTTAAGCCACTTATAGGCATTTAAAATATTCGATTTTTTTACATTTTTTTTTTATAATCGGTGATAAAAAAAATTTGGCTCGTACAAAATACTTGAAAATTTAATAGAAGATTCCACAGAAGTAGTTCTTAATGTCATTCAAAAATTATTAAAATCCATAGGCACAATTTTTTTTTATAAGTGTTTGAACAGCGAATATTGACATAAAATTACATGTAAAATATAATATAATGTATAATATTCTAGACTGACAAAGATATTGGTTTTTTTTTTAAAATGCTTTAACTCAAAAACAAAAAACCACAACAACTTGAAATTTTCACCAAATCTTTATATTGACGTTTTCTATACATGGTTAAGTTTTCAAAGTATTTTGACATATTTTGTCTTATTTATAGACAATTTAAATTTTCGATTTTTCTAAATTTTTCGTTTTTAAACATCTATAAAATTTAATTGGCAGACCGAAAACTCTTGAAAATTTTATACTAGGTTTATAATAAGTTAAACTTATCGTAACTAAAAAATATCGGTGATCGGTTAACTCAATTTTTTTTTATAAGCCCTTAATGCTCAAATTTGTATAAAATGTGTAAAAATCACGATAATTTGCAAGTTATTTGGAGATAAAAATTCATAAAATTTTTTCTGTTCATACTTTAGGTTCAAAATTTTAACACTAGGTTATCTATAAGCTACTCTTCAAAAATCTTTAAAAATATTTTTACCGTACTTTGAGGAAAAATTTTTATGACTGTTTGAAATTTAAATATTTACGAAATTGCATAAAAAAGCGTTTATTCTCAAACGATTTTTAATATTTTAAAAAAAATTTGGCTTCTACAAAATATTTGAAAATTTAATAGAAGATTCCACAGAAGTAGTTCTTAATGTCATTCAAAAATTATTAAAATCCATAGGCACAATTTTTTTTTTACAAGCGTTTGAACAGCGAATATTGACATAAAATTACTTGTAAAATATAATATAATGTAGAATGTTCTAGACTGACAAACTATATCGCTGTATACAACTGCCAACCTATCCTAATTGAAAAATATATTTATCGTTTCAAAATAAAATATACTTTTTACAATGTTTATAAATAACAATGTATTATATCCTAGACAAACATATGAACTCCGTTCAGAATCGTTATTCGTATACAATGATACCTATCATTGCATTCAAATTTAACAAATCCATTATAATTATGACCTATCCTATAAGCGAGGTGCACTCCACCCCTAACAGTACAGCAGAGCGAGGCCCATCCGGTTCTTTTTTTTTTATTTACCTTCTTTATTTATAAGCACATTTTATAATAGTTTGTTTTTTTGATTCGAAAACAGCTTTTTTTGTTATTATATCAATTATCAAAATAAATCAATGTAAACTATTTGTGAAATAATTACATTTTTAAAGTAATGTAATTTAAATTTAATATTTTTCGTCTTTGTCAAAATGTAGAAATTTTATAATATTTAAAAATTTTTCAAAAAGAAAAAGCTTCGCAGATTTTTAAAATTGTATTTTATATATATGTATATAAATAAGTACATTAGATATCACGTTTATAATACTATAAAATTAGTTGTTGGTGAAGGTTGTAGATATCTACATATTTCATCTATTATTTTAGTTAAATCAATTATAAATAATATAATATTTATATATTTATATATTTATTACTATTTCATAGTTATTCAATTAATACATTTAAATATTAAATAAATATTGAAAGCCAAACCATCTAAGTTTTTTACTAATAAAATAGAATTAAAAATTAGATCTATTAAAATAAAATTTGAATTATAACTTATTCCTTAAGTGTAAATATATAAGACACATGCATTGTTTTAAATTATGTATTAAATCTATAGTACTATTAGATATTAGATATTTACGCTTAAGAAATAAGTTGTAATTTAAATTTTATTGTAATAGATCTAATTTTTAAACAGAATTTATTAGTAGAAGACTTAGATGGCTTTCAATATTTATTCAATATTAATAAAATAAATATTATAGGTTTCTACATGATATATATTTTTATAATTAAATTACCTTGACATTTATATTAATAAAATATTAATAATGTACACTTTTTTCACGAGTACTCTTAAAACAATAAAATACGAATCTTTATTATTTATTTGAACTTTTTACAGAATGATATTATATGTTATTGTACGTATAAAAATAAAATTAATATACACACTTCATGGCCATAAAGTTCCGATAAATGTATAATCTACCAATTTATTTTGATCCAAGCACTTATCTATATACGTATATATATATAAAAACATTTATAGGTATACATATATAAAGTAATATTTATGACAATACACACATATATTATGTTATATGTATGTTTGAGTTCGATTATAGTTTCCTTATTACATTTACACTCGTATTTATTTAGATAGCTGAATAGTATTAAAAAAGATTAATATCACATTTAATTTTTTTTTCCACAAAACCATCTAAAAAAAAAAAATGTCACTTTTTCATTATTGTTATAGCATTAATCTTTTTGATATTCATATAGCTGTGATACCCCTATACATCATAAATAGTGAAGTACGTATATAAATATTTTTATAATCCTAGGATCTAGAATAAAAAAATACTTATATACTACGTAGGTATTATGTTGATTATGCATATTATATCATATAAAGGTACTTATGTTCTTCTTTTTGGTTTAGTATTTAGACGAATAGACGTATTTTTAAATAATGATCTAAAGTATAACATATATCGTTGTATAAAACATTTTTATTTTGATTATTGTGTGATATGGTGAAAAGTATGAAGAAAATTGTAAAAACTTTTGTTCGAATTTCATTTCATACCTTGTTCAACGACTCAAATTTATATGCGATTCTGCGATAATAATATTTATGGTCTCACTGTTTCGTGCAAAGCGAACGCGTTTATACTACGAATGTATATCGTTGAACTTGAATGGACCGATATAATAAATTTCACTACATTTTAATAGTTATAGCATAGAATATATGAAATTATAATATTTCATATATTCTGTGGCTACAGTATTTATGTGTTTACGTAAAGCTACGTTATTTGCATAGGTTTATGTTTATACATAAATACAGGTTGCCCCACAAAGGACTTCAAATAATCATTTTCGATTAAATGTTAATGTAAATACATAATGCGAAATTTTGAAAAATAATAAATATTTTGCTATTTAATTGTGGTTGATTTTTTTACTTGTAGAAAAGTCAAAAATAGAGTATTATTTAATACTATAATAGATTTTAAAATTATTAAAATTGAGATATCTATGATAATATTAAAGTACTATTTTTCTATAAACTAAAAAATATTAAATTCATAAGATTAATAACAAATAAATAAT
Organism: Sipha maydis; assembly: GCA_034509805.1. Taxonomy (NCBI): domain Eukaryota; kingdom Metazoa; phylum Arthropoda; class Insecta; order Hemiptera; family Aphididae; genus Sipha; species Sipha maydis. The sequence goes on from JASXSY010000167.1 coordinate 149,569, forward strand.
AAACATCAAAATGTATAGCTAAACTAACTCTAAAAAATTACTATTGTCTTCTAATTTATCAAAAATAATTCAATTAAAAGTTTTTTTTTAATATTTTATAAGAATATGTAAAGTATAATTAATATATTAATATAATATGAATTCCTTAACCACGCGAGTCATAAAAAAAAACCGTCAAAAATTTCATTATCTTTATTATCTTGGGAAATATTATCGCAATGAGTATAATATACTTATTATTTTCGTAGGACGTTCTGTATGTTGGTGCTATTATTATTATGTCGTTATCTTGTAGATGCAATATTATTAAATAATATCTGTAAAGTATTAGATTTAAAATATTGAACACTAATTGATTGGCCAAGGACATTTGCATAAAAACAAAATATCCAATTATCTTTGTTCCCGTTTAATACAAATTAATTGATTAAATTTCTTTTATCATTTTTATTATATTTAATGTAGTTGACATATACCAATGTATGTATGTGTGTGTTTATTATAAAAATTAAATTATAGAACGCCAGTGGATATTTTAGCGGGGTCATTGCGGTTCACCCAGCATAACATCATGTGTACTTGTGTTTGTGTACCTACTGAAAAGTGTAAAATTGCACAATACACAATGATCTCCGACCGTCAAAAATACATCCGGACGGGAATGTATCAATTCATATGGATCAGTAATGACACAGAGATGACGCCCTACATCGGATACTATATAATGTACTATATATGGTGACCAGATATAAAAATTTAAAAAAAGTACATTTTAAAACTTAGCTCCTCCTCTGTCATAATTGCCCAACGATTATACTATACGAGTAGAATATCAAGTGTAAAATTGAAACAAATAAATACATACTTATATATTTATAAAATATACAATCTTTATAAATTTTGTAAGGTTCAAATTACAAAAAAACATTAACATATATTTAGCTTATATTTTTTAAAAAAAAGTACAATTTCATGTACTGAACACTGTTGCTAAAGACACTAGGACACGCATCAAAAAAGAGTACTATCCTACAAAAAAGAGTACGTCTGGTCACCATAACTATACGGTATGTGCAGGGTCTGATTTACCAACTCATGGGCCCAGTACAATTTATAATTTCGAGCTCTAAATTGTCCAATTCGATTTTCTTTAATGTCAAAATAAAATGTATGAATATTGATATTTTTTTAAATTATTGTAATATGTAAATAGTTGTTTATATGTGAGTAGTTTGACCATAGCATAAAATTGTATTGTTAAAATATGATATTATTATAATAATAATCATAAAAATAATAAAAATAATAATAATAATAATATTTATAATAATAATAATAATATTAATAATAATAATAATAATATTAATACTAATAATAAAATGTTAAAAAAAAAAAAAAATTAGTATGTTTTGCTGTGATCACATTTAATGTTTAATATTAACGTAAGTTAGCACCCCGCTTTTTCCTATCGGAGATAGTTCTGGTTTTTTTTTATATATCAATATATGTATTTTATATAGGTAGGGTATTCGTATAAGTCGTATCTGCCTTGTTTTAATAAAACAAGAGGACATCCGCTTTCGCGTGTTATAATATATTTAAACGTTCGATGCAAAGCATATTCGTTTTTAATATTAATACTGTGTTAGCGTTATCACTTGCGAAAAATACAATTATACGCCCGTTCGTGTGTTCAAAGGCCATGGCAAAAGTTACACCTCCTCACAATAATCCAGTTATCCGGTGATGAAGGCCCGGCAAATTGAACTAAATGAAACGTCCGGTCTTTAGATTATTGCCACATTACTGCCACATCGTATACGTATAAACGCATGGTCCCTGTAGTATCTACATTATAATAATATCTAATAATTAATGAACAACGCGTTGAGCAATGTTTGAAGATGTAAACATCGAATCAGACATTACAGTAAACATATATTACAGTATAAAAGAAGTATATAACAACATATTTTGCTCACATATATTTTGATATATATACTCCAATGGTTTTACTTATATTGTAATGTACTTACTTATCACGTGATTACGAAAACGATGAGTAAATATTAAATATTGAAAATTTATCTTTATGTAAGGTTGTATTTGTATGTTTAAAGTGGCTTAAAATATTAACGTTTTTATTAAACATTTACAATTATAAGTTATCGGTATTGTAAAAACAATAACCAACACATTTTTTTTTTTTTTTTTTTTTTTAATGAACAATTATATTTTGTACGAACAGCTATATAAAATCCAGTATGAATAAAAAATAAAACTAATAAAGGTGACATATATTTATTTATAATTAAAATAATATTTTTGATTTCAGTAACACATTTTAAATTTAAATTAAGGCGTAAAATACAATTAACTGCTTTCAATTTTAACATTATTAATTGTCCAAGGTTTAATTAAATAAATGGGAATAATAAAAATTTAACTAAGTTAACATGATTTCAATAAAAAAAATTTAAAATCCGATTAAATTGCGTTTAAACAATAAAAATTGTTTATTTGGATATATTAATAACAATTTTAAAACAGCTAGCTCATGTTATTGTAATTAAATATTTTAAAGTAAACACTTTTTGATGTTTAATAATAAATTGATGTGTATTTTAGCATTTTTAACTAATACTTAAATTTATTTTTTTCCATTTTTAGTTTTGAAAAGTGCTATTTTACCTTATTATTTTACCTTGTTCATAGAACATTCGAGAAACAATTATAACTTATAAAGTTTTTAAGTTGCTGCAATAAGTTTAGTAAATACATATCTCATCTGTATTTAATATATAATTATTTTTACATTTATAGGTATCAAATAACATTTTAATAAACAGAAGCGAATAAAATACGATGAATGAATTAAAAGTGAAACTAATATATTTTGTTCAAAAATATAAATTTTCATTGATAATTATCATTAATTTTTTTTGTTATAAAAATAAATAATGTAATACAGTTACAAGTCATATTTATAGCCGTAGTGTTGGTTTAAGATATGCTAAAGGTGTGAAATTCGTGGAAATAATGTAATTAACTTTAACTAGATTTCATTGAAGTTAATATTTATTATATCGCTTAATTATTTTTTAATTATTACACTAATCATTTAAGACTAAATTGACATGTATACTAATGAGTAATGAATAATGGTTGTCATATTTTGATTATTGTTTTATATTATTTTCGCATTTCAGTTAAAGTGCTTTGTCATTGTTAATTACATCAAGTCATCTCTTATTTGACCTTCCTCTATATTTAATGATCCTTCAAATGTTTTACTTACCACTATTTATACAAACAATATCTCCTCTCACCTTTTTCTATGATCGTATTAAACCACTTTGTAATACACCGAGTTACTTATATATAAAAATGTTGTTATATTTTGCTAACACATATTATTATTTATCAGATATACTCCTTTTTATTTTAATGTATCTATAACTATAGGAAGTAACACATATTCAAGGAAAATAATATAATATATTATTTTTCTAAATATATTATATTTATTATTTACAATAATTTGAAATTATTATGTATATAGAATTTATACCATATCTCAATTTTAAGCCAATAATATCTGTAAACTATTTCTTTATTTCATTAAATGTAGAGTTTGTCGATTATAACAAATTTATTTAGAGTTTTGTTTTATTGTATACATTATGTGCATTATAAAATTAAATAATAAATAATTTGGTATTTAAAAAAGTAAAGGAAATAAAAATTCTAAAGTGCCCAAATTATATTATATTTAAATAGTGCTATAAAATATATGCTTCAACATATAGAATTATTTATATATTATTTTTATATATAACGTTAATCTTACCCGTTTGTCATGCTTTAACTATCACATGCGATCTATTCATCGTTGTAATACATAAAAAATATTTACACGCATATTTATATATTTCTTACGTATACCGATTGTCTGATTGTTTTGAAGCCTTATGTGTATTACTGATATTCCTATACTTTGAATATAAATAAGAAGTATAAATTATATATTATTTTAGTCGGGAGTTGCCGGAGGTAATAAAATTGGTGATCTAGTTACATTTAATAATTAATAGAAACTATATATATATATACTAGCTGATCCCGTGCACTTCGTTGCTTGTTAAATATACTAACTCTATATGACTCAAACTTTGTTCAATTCGTTATTTAATATTCGGTGGATGATGTTCTACATTTATCTTAAGTTTTCTGTTGCCCGGAATAAAAATTCTGATTTGCAGCTGTATATTATCAGGTAGGCAATCTATCTGCGGTAGATCGCCGACCTAGTGCTGTTTGTAGGTAAGTGTATGATTTAACTCTAATAAAGTATCAAAGTTATACCAAGTTTGACATAATACGGTGGATTATTACAATCCACTATTATATAATACATATAATATACTAATAATATAATATAATATAATATAATATATTAATATAATACACAATAAAGTACTTATTTATTTATGTTTTTTTTTTTTTTTGATTACCTTGCAACGTCGGGTAATTCATTATATTAATTTTATATATTACCAATGGCAACCACTAATAAATAAATATTATTTTCAAATCTTATAATCCCCATAGCGACCATTTATAAACAAAAATTTCTATCGTAAATCTCAAAATTCCTGTTTGAGCACCTCCCGGGGGTGGTCAATCCCCTTTTAAAATTAGCCTTAAACGTATTCTCAGACCTACCAATTATACACAGAAAATTTTATGAAAATCGGTCAACTCGTTTCGGAGGAGTTCGATAACTAACACTGTGACACAAGAATTTTATATATTAGATATTACTTAATTTAGATTTTACCAATTGAAATGGAAATTAAATAGTTTTCCTTTTAATATTTATAAACTGAATTATATTGAATTTTAACTTCTGTAATTTTTAAAAACCGATTAGCTTGTAAACAATTACAAATTAATTTATTCTTAAAATGAAAATTATTACAAAAATGTTAAGTATATTAAATTTATCATGACAATAAACATTACCAATTTCCAAAGAATATTTTTATGTTAATTAACTAACGTGCTCTTTTTGAAAATCCCTAGTATTCTTTTTCAACAACTTTCCAATCCAGAACCCTAATGGAAACGTTCTTCTTCTTTATTTGCAATTCGAACTGTCATTTATTTGTCTGACACTCTTGTATACTGTAATATGTATGATCCACTGTGTGTAAATACAATATGTATGTGTACTCCAGGAAAGGTGATGTCAGTCAGTAGATCACAACAAAGTATAACTCAATACAATGACCTTGAAACCTTGCAACTCTTATTAAAGGTAATCACGCACGTTTACTTTTTCAACACGCGTATACAAGTCTTAATGAATTTGGATCGTACTTCAAATTGTGATAGGCACAATTATATACTTATATATCCTAATTCAGCTATCAGCAAGTTAAAACTTACAACTTAATGCGATTTGTCAACATGGAAAATATCTCCTGCACTAAATGCTTTGTGACAGATGACACTATTTTAACATCAGATGACAAACAAAAACAAATTAAAAATCCGGGTCGATATGATCAACAGGATCATAAGTGTTTAAATGGCATTGTATGATCCACTTATGAGAAATCGCGTCAACACGCAAACTAAAAAATTGTAACCCAATTTACAATACCACGTAATTAATGAACCATAATCTGACCGTTGTGAGTCTCAGACTAATAGTTGTATATAATAACAATGATATACGTTTATAATATTTATAATAACTTATTTTTGGCCTTGGAATGCTATTTGTAATTTTTGCATCATATATCCATAAATAATAACCGAAACTTTCATATAGCATAGATTTTATCTTATCATATTATATAACGTGTTTTATTATGTATCGGTATATATTATGTACAAAGGTCTAAAATATTCAGAGGTCAATTAGAACGACATAATATGCTTAACTAGTGAATACTATTATTTAAACGAACAAGACATTTTATGTAGATATACCTCATATTTAATACTCGCCAAATCGCATTCTATTGATAAAATTGAATGATGCACTAGGCTTAATTAATTTGCTCTCTGATTTTACACTATTATAATAGTATAATAGAATCTGTGACTGCTACGTATGTCTATACATACATACATACATAGAAGTTACAGATCTAATTCACTACCCTTCATCCATTTGGCTTGACTATCAAATATATATGAATCAAAAGTTAGTGACTTGATTTTGTTTTGCGAATAAACTTTATTAGATAATATAAATGTATTGAATATTTAATATTGTATTGGTAAATTTATATCGATTCTATTTAGTACTCCAATTGGGTAGAAGATGGGAGTATATAGGGACTAAGTATCCCGTATAATTTAAAAAAAATTTGTAATGTGGTCTTACTAATGAGTTATGATCGTGTTTTATTGGGATTAAAAAAATACCAATTGTTTTTTTTTTTTTTTAATTAATTACGATTCCCTGGTCCTCTTAATTTTATTTTTCTAACATGAGCACTGATTCTATTGGATATAATACAAGAACAAATATTTAATATTATATTAACGATTTAAAAATAGTTTATGTTTGACTACTTTCAAGAATTCTATTGATGATTTTTATGGCACTTAGAAAATCATTAGATATAACATTATATATGAGCCGTGTAATATTTACCCACATAACGATTACGAGTATAAGTTCTTGTTTATACTATCTATTGACTTCTTCAAACACTGGCGAATAACAATAGAATAATCTAAAATATGTGTTTAAATATTCAGTTACAACAAAAATACAGTTAAGTATAATTTAACATACCAATGGAAAGAAAATACATATTTTACAATGTAAACGACTAATATTTATGATTCCTTTCAGTTATTAAGATAAATGCGAGTAGGTAATAAAACTATTGACATTATAATTGAGAAAATAACTGTAAACTAACTTCAATTTAGTTTTGGAATAATGACAAAGAATTACTAGTTACTTAAGTTTATTTGAATATTACTAAATAAAAAATTGTTAATTTCTGTAACATCAATTCATAAAATTTCATAAAAGTGCAAAACTATAAAATATCATTTGTATACAACATACTGTAAGGTTTCATATAATTTTAATCGTATGAAAAATCATGTACGAATTTTATGGTGGAAATTCGCATTAGATCGATCTTTAAACTATAATACTTAAAAATAATTAAACAAAAATAATACCAAAAAATACATTAAATGAATCCATTATTATTAGACAGATTTCTAATAATTTATACTCTATCAATCTTAAAATAATACAATCAAACACCATAAATAACTTATATAAATATGTATTTTTTTTTAAGAGAAGTTCAATGTCATATTTTCTAGATATAATGAATTTGTGTTTTTATTTTTTATTTAAATATTAAACAGTGATTAAAGTATTGTATTGAGCACAAAACAATTTTTTTAGTTATTTAAAAATGTAACTTAAAAATATTTAAAAAAAAATTATTCACCGAGAATGTAAAGTAATTATTTAAAATAGATAATTAACTAATCTAAAAACGTAATAATTAATCTCGATATTGTGAAAAAAAAATAATAACGTTGAAGTTAATACAATTAATTCATTGATAAACATATTCATATTCAACCTTAACGTCATTCAAAATTTATTTAGAGAAATGATTATTGATGTAAATAAGAATTACTTGACTTAACTGACTCGCGCGTACTCTCTCAATCACGTCTCAATCGTACTGTATACACACGTTATGCCTCCGTGTTATGTTTCAATTAGTGTCGTTTAAATCCGTCGGAATTTTTTCGTATCTTACACTAATCGACGCAGTTTTTAAAGTTGTTATTGACCTCACCGTCTATCAGCAGCATTAACCAATCTTTTTTGTTGAAAAGTAGATTTGAGTTTACTAAGTACCTACGTATCGTAATGCATAGTTATATAATATACCTAATTTCACTTCAGGATATCATCGCGCGGTGACCTTTGGATACGCGATTAATCTGCGACATTCCGTTCCAATTAATTCGACTCCGTAGATCGTACAAATTATCGAAACAATATAATCAACAATTTAAATATGAATAAAAAAAAATAAAAAAAACGAATTAAAATGTAAATAAACCAAAGACATCGCAGAAACCTCTTACTTATGATAACTTATTATCAATTAAGGTTTGTGTGTTTTCGGATGTTTTTTTTGGTGATTTCTATGTCGAAGACGTTGTCGACTTCAAGTGTGATTAATTTGTTTTTTGAGATGAAAAGTTCTTTTTTTTCGGAAGATTTTAAAAAAGAATTAATTCATTTTTGATTTGTTGAAATTGACAACGTCATCGACATAGAAATCACCGTAAATACGCAAACCTTAATTGAACAAAAAATACGTATTCCATTAACATTACTTAAAAATGTTAGAAGAGTGATCGATTTTGTTAGCGTATTATCTAAATTGATTAAGTTAGTCAAGATAATTTCGCACAATCAGCAGTTAGTTTAATCCACTATCAACAGTTTAAGAATTTTATCAAATAATCCATAGGTCTACCGAACAATAATACATTATCTAAAACACAACAAGACCGAATTTCACACCTACCAGCTCTAGGAGAGAAATCTTTTTGCATTGTAGTGATAAATTTCCATCACACTTCTACGATAGCCGAAATCATGACAATAATAAACGAAGTAGGATTTATTGTCAATAATGTCACAAAACCTCAAAAATAAATCTCTAAATTTTCTTCGTTAATTTAGAGCCCTATGAATTTAATAAAGACATTTTCAATATTACCCACATTCTACACAAAAACAAAAATAGAACAACCATATAAACGCAGTTATAATTCAGTGTACCAACTGTCAAGAATAAGATCAGTCAAAAACGTACCAACCTAGATGCGTACGTTGTGGTGCTCAACACCCCTCGTCAATTTGCCAAAAATCTCGAGAATCTCTAGTTAAGTGCGCCTTATGTAATGGTATTCTTCCTCTTAATTACAGGGAATGTCTCATACACAGAAATTTACTAAGACATCGCCTTCCAAACTGAACTAACAATCAAATTCCATTTTATAACTTGGTTATAAATCAAAATATTGAAAATATTTTTACGTCTACTTCAAGTCCATCTACCACTTCACCAAATGAATATCAAAGAATATACCCAATGTAACAGCCAAGTAAGATCTAACCAAGATCTAAAATATGTACACTTCTGTTATTTTTTTGGACGTCTCACAAGCCTTCGATAAGGTCTAGTACCTAGTACCTGGGACCTATACCTACAAATTAAAAAACTTCTACCCCCGTCATACTAGGTACATTTTTCTGAAATATAATTTAAGTGAACGCTACTTAGCAAACAGATCCGATTCAGAACTATAACCATAATAATTTGTGTTATTTATCTATTTTTATTATTATTCTTTCTATAGTTTATGTATTAATAATATAATATAAACACGACAAAAAGCTATCAATGGATAATGTCTTCAACTCATGGCCTCAACATATATTATGTACACCGCACCCATCTTCTTATTATAATTATTTGTAATAAATTGTTGATTTTTCAAAATAATAGCATTAGAAAAAAAAATTTATATAAAATGATAACATTCAATGAGGAAGAAAAAAAATTATTCGAAAACTGGTTATCATTAAGATGGTTCATAAATTAAGCGTAAATAAACGTAAGAAATAAAATTGTCAAGTGTTTAAAAAATTTCATCTCATTTTCTCTAATACAAAACGTGATAATTTACATAATAAATAATACGCTTTTAATTTAATATATGTAAGTTACTCTTGTCTATTTATATTTACTTGCATGACAACTAAAAATTGCATACCAGATTCTATATAGTAGTATGACGCGGCCACAGTTGTTGTGGCCGGTCCAGGGAGAGATATCGAGAAAGTAATGAAAAAATTAGCACGGTACGGGTTTTGAACCCGCGACTCCACGCGCCGGAATGCCGGGCGCGTAACACTGAGCCACCGCGAATCTAACATTATTCTCGATATTCTCCCCTTTTAGGCCAGAGTGGCAGTGTGTACGGTTGAGAGAGAGGACTAGGCACTGGGGCCGTGTCAAGTAATCGTGTAATACGTCTTAAATAAAATGAATAGACAGTTTTTTATTGACTTTATTGAGTGATTTTTTGTTATTGACCTCTTTTTTTTTCTTTTTTTTTTTATTGTAAATAAACTACTATGATAAAAGTCCAGTGTAGAAATTTTTGATTGTCCATTTGTATTCTTCCGGATGCGCACAGTTAATATAAAATGTACCATGAGATCTAGAAATTGAAGTGAAAGCATACTTTTTGGTGGAATAAATGAAATAATTTTTGCACTTACACCTCAAAATGAAAATCGTCAATTCAAAAATGACAAATTTGAAATTAGTTTTCTATTTTGTATGCATATTGTAACAAAATTATCATATGTTCATATTCGCTTTAATTTATTAGTTAACATTGTGATTATAATCGGTCCCAGTAATACAAAACCGAAACACACTACAATAGCTTATGGTAGGCATTTACGGTTTAGATAGATAACTGTGTAAGTATTAGTACCCAACGTATTAAAAATTTCGTCAGGGGATACGAATGTCAATGTTATGCAGATTTAATATTATTGTATTTAGATAAATCAATGTTTGTACGCAATTAAAGTTTTTGATTGTTAATTAAAATAATACACTCAACAAGACGTCTTTTATACTGGTTGTATCGGCACACTGCAGGCGTTCGTTGGAAATCATTTGCTCATATGTTATATTATGATACATTTTAATGTTTGGCCATAATAAAATGATCATCCAATAATCAGGCAGAAAAATCTATTTTTTTTTTTTTTGTGTAATTCCAAACAGAAGATTTTATGTCAATTTATAAAATAACAATAATTTTATCTCAACATTCGATTTTTAAACGATTAGTTTTTATTATATATAAGTTTAATAATCGTAATGATTTTCATTTTGTGTCAAGGTTATTGAAGAATCATAGTCAATTGTTATTAGCGAAATAATTAATATATTTTAAATGATTATTGTTTTGTTTTTTTTTTTTTATTTATTTTTTTATAAAATTAATAGACAGTTCCAGTGCACAATGTTGTTGAGATATGTGATATATTATAGATGTAGTAGAAAAAAAGTGGGGTTAAAGTACACAACGTTAAAACGAGAAAAAAAACCATAATAGCATACATGCAAATATTAATACAATTAGAACAACCTTAAATTTTAAAACATCAGACTTGAAAAATCAAATTAATATATGTAAGTACACAATACATAATAACATAATATTAATACAAATAAACTCTCTTGATCGATGATTCTTAGAAAGAACTTATAAAATTAAATATTTCCTTATGTAATCTAAGAAAGTGCTATCTACGAGTATGTAGTCATTAGATAATTTTAAAATATATAAACTATTATGAAAATATTTAAATTTTGCTCGTAAATGAATTGCTTGTAGTCATATAACTCCGAAGTTTAAGCTCTGTAAACTAGACAAGTAATGCTTCTAAAATAAGTATACAATATACTTACATTTTTTTATAATCATTTAACTATTCGTTAGTATGTTTGGTATTTATTTGTTCAATTATCGAATATTCGATTATTCCTCGGTATTCTCGTCGATGTCGAGACTAGATAGACTCGAATGACATTAATAATTTTACAAGATTTTTCGACTTATCTGGTAATATTTTGACCATTGACGTCCAATTATCAGTCGTAATCGTTTTACTTATATATATATACACATATATGTATAGATATATAAAGTAGATCAGTTTATTATTTTGATCAAATAATAAACAAACCGTTTAGTCTTCCCGTTTTATCGTAATAAGTAATATACCTAATTCAGTGTAGTGCAGTTTCTAATTTTTTTTACAATGTGGAAGTTAAAATAATTAAAAGGAATCATTGGGAAAATATTTTAGAATACAACAGTCTTACTTTTTATTTTGCATATAAAACAAAAAGTATAAACATAATTTGTTGGCATTTGTTTTTTTAATTGGCTAACTTTTTTATATTCATAATAATAAAATTTGATATAAACCTACAATAATCTGTGCATTACCTCAGTTATTTCATGTATAAAAACTAAGCTAAAGTTATATTACAGTATTATTATATTAAAGTTATATTAGAAAACGGTTAATGCTACAGTTTTGTGTACAATATTATGGCTATACAATTTAGTATTAACGTTGAACTATTGTTTCAAAGCATTCCACAAAGTAACCGTGTATTCTATATAGGTATGTCTCAATACGATTTACCATTAACATTATCAAAATGTTCTTTTAGTTGCGGTACCAAATAAAGTGTAAATTAATTGGTTACCATAAGCAAAAAGTAATAACGCTCTTGAACTTATGTACCAATATAAATTATATATAGATATAGTATTGTAGGATATTATAAAATGGTCTACACTCTATACAGTGTAGTCTACAATCGATAAAATTTACATTGTTTGGAATTTTATTTTGCCGTGTATACGTATACCGACATTTTGTCAACATAATTATTAAGCAAAAAAACAAGAAATAATAAATTTTATCACGATTCACTATTTACGTGATGTTCGTCTACACGCGTTTTTATTTTCGGCTAATGTGCGAACAGTTTTCATTTCTCTTCTAAATTGTTATCAGCCTACGGTGGCACCCAGCCCTTATTATTATTGTGTGTGCTATCGTGTCATTTGTAAATGCGCTCAAAACATTGTTGGGAGTATAGATTTTATCCGACTAAAGTCTAAAAAAGTATGAACAACATTATGTATGGTCGGTACGGTATAGAATATTGTGTTGAAAAAATAATCATAATAATGTTTCAAACGAATTTGTTTGATTGTAAATTTACATATTATATGAACTATATTTTATACGTCTTGACGCGTGCGTTTCCGAGGGCTGAAGGTTCACAGAACACACACATGTTCTAGCCTCCTAAGCCATACGTTCACTTGTCGGTTATATATGTTACATGTACAAAATGTGCGCATAACTATAGCCGTGGGAAACTGACATTAATACAGCGAAGCGTAGTGCAATTACTAATAGAGAAAATCTCGTCGGGATCGTAGCTATATATTAATATAATTTACTTATAGCAATAGGAATTTCAGCTACTATTCGTACAAGTACCCTAACTAATTTATTTGTACTACAATGTATCTATCCGTTGTACCTATTTGTAATTGTTTACGGCTAAAAGAACCACATTTGATGTTCATATTCAGGGGCATGCTTAGGAATTGTCAAGAGGGGGGAGGAAATTTAAAAATAAATTAAATAATTCAGTTATTAACGACCTTGTTTCCTAAATATTAAAATAAATATTCTGTACAACCGCACAAAAAATGATAATGATAACCCCCTCCTCCCCCATAATCTCCTATAATAAATAAATATGAAATTTATGTTTTACTAGTTAGGAATAATAATTCGTACTTTTATATATTCTTAATATTTTGTTGATAATACGTACCTCATAAAAAATGATAGAAAAAACAGACACTAGTTCAATGGAGTTTTACTACTCCCCGTTGAGCGAGAACGCCCATGTTCTTACTACTACTACTACTTCTACTATTACTACTACTACTACTACGTAGCTGACTTAATAAGTTAATCAACTTATTCTAATTTTCGTGGACGTCCGATTCGTTGTTGTATAAAAATATCATTCGTGACTGCAACGTTATTGCGGTTCGCGTGCGTACAATAAATCTTTATGATCGCAGGCGGAAACGGTGGCCACGGCCGTGTGATCGTGTGTAGACTCGTCGTCGTCGACTTTGTGCGATGATCTGTTTCCCTTCACAGTTCTTTTTCTCCTGGGCGGCGGCGGCGGCGACGGCGATGGTACACGCACAGCCTTAAGTAGAGGTATGTGATACATCCACTGCACCACCAACTTCACAAATCGCCGATACACTCTTAAGTTTTAATATTTTTTTTTTTAATTTTTTGTTCACGCCAACCCGTACTTTACTGTTACTACTACTACTACTACTACTACTACTACTACTACCACCACGAACCCGTGACATATATACATACGTAACGAGTGTGATATTATTATGTAGCGCGCGCGCGTTCAAGTTGTTGTCACATCATATTGTCGCGCGAAAACTGGAAAACGGTATAACCGTTGACCTATACCACGTTCATTACGAAGTCGGATCATTTTTCATTAAGTCGACACACACACACACACACACACACACACACACACACACACACACACACACACACACACACACACACACACACACACAAGTGCGCGAGCGAACACGCAGGTATTACACGCCGGACCGGTTACCCCGGAGGTGGGGCGGTTCCCTGCGGTAACCGTCGCCGAGCCGGCGGGAAGGGGCCGACGTTGTCTCGTCCGCCGGTACACGGGTATCCGCGGCGTGCGTGTGTACGGCGCGCGCGGCGAGTGTGTGTACGTACGATATGCGCGCTCGACCGCTGTTGCAGTAAGTACCGCGTCTCATGTCAGTCCGTCTGACATAGCGTCCTCCGCTTACACTCCGCTCAGCTCTCCGCGGGTCTTTGCGTGTAAAAAGTGTGTGCCTACCGCGAGTGCGTGTGCGCGTGTGTTTGTCTGCCCGTGTAAAACGCGTGTGTCTTGCGCGAGTGTGAGCAAGTGCGTGTGCGCAAGTGTATGTATGTGTGTGTGTGCCGTGTGCGCGCGTATACGATATAGTAATACACCACGAACATCGCGGGTCAGTGTGCGCCGGTGCGTGTCAATCATTCGCGCGCGCGCGCGCTCGCGTATTTTTCAAACTTTTTTTCCTCATTATTGTTAAATACTATTATTGTTTTCTCTCTATTCTCCCTCGCCCCCCGACGTGCCTTCGTTCTCGCGCCAATACATCTGTTTACAGTACACATATACGTGTGCATGTATACGATACGTACGATAAAAATTATAGCAATATCAATAACAGTACATAACATATTTATAAACATTATTATTCGTCATTAATTACACATGCGTGCACTGTTCGATGACGGACATGCCATATGGATAAATCGGTAGCCCGTGTACTCGCCGGACCCGAACTAAAGGTTCGTAACAATATAATAATACGATTGTGTACCTATGCGTCGTAATATTGTGTACATGATTGTACGGATTTGTAATATATTCTATACGGCGGTGGTGCGTTATGCACGTAACAGATAAACCAATGTATCGATCTATGTTGATGACCTTTCGTCGGATGTGTTTTCGTTCTGCGACAAAAAATAAAGCTAAATTAAAAATATAATAGGTAATAAATTAAATAATTAATTCCCTTGACACGAAGTATCGCATTCATGTGACAAAGATTCGATGGTCAAACGGTTTTTTCATTTCTAAATGACTTTGATGTTCTTGAATTCTTATTCGATTGATCCGAGAATATAAAATTACTAATTAAAATTAAATCATTATAAGTTTTAAAATATCTATCACTTTGTTCTGCTCGACTAAATTCGTCTACTTTTAATTTTATAACCGAAATTATGCGTGATTCAATTTTTTGGATAGCATTTAACTTTTATAAAGAATAATTACATCATCGTTTTACATTTATTTTTAATTATTATACATTATATAATAAAGCTTATAGTTTATGTGATCGCTAGATACAAAAGTATTTACTTGCATTTGAAATATATTATATTTTATATCATAGAATGATAATTTATAGTTAATTTCTTCATAAACACATATTAGTACAAATCTAAAATATGTATTTATATTTCTCAAAACGAAAGTTAAACACAAATCATTTATATTTCAATTTCAATAATGATTATTTTCAAGGTGGTTGAGTTTATTATTTTAACCGTAATCATTAATACTTACAAACGAATATAAAGTTAAAACTAAGTTACTATAAAATAATAGATTTAATTTCATTTTAGAAATTGAAATAATTTAATATTATTATTATTTATTTTACTTATCAATGCGATGAATATTGCGTCGTAATAAATATCGTTTTCCCAAAATACACGCACTACATACAAAATGTTTTCTTGTGTTACAGTTTACAAGAAAATCATTAAACTATGCTAATAAAATGTATTTGTTTTTGTATTACATCTTATTATTATTATTACTTGTATACCATGTAGACCATTAATTTAAAACTTCTTTCACCTTTCACATTTATGAGTATATAAAATAAACAATTTACGGTTTAAAAGAAAATATCTAAGTATGGACTTATATACTCGTATAATATCGGAAGACTTATCTTTTCAAGGTCTGTGTATATTGATAACAATTAAAGTAGTACTCGTATACTAACTCCTTATATTCATTATTAACTTGAATAAAAAAAACTGAAATTATGAAATGTATAAATTAAAGTAAAAACTGTTCATCACTGTTCATAATTAAAATATAATAACAATTGATTAGAATTTGAAGAAAATAAAAAATTAATATATATAAATAGTTTTTTTCTAATTTAATAATGAATGCATTCTTATACCGAGAAAGTGTTATTGTACTACATATATATTCTTAATTTTATTATATTAATGAACCAAATGTTAAAATTGAAAGTACCAACAAATGTAGGTTTAATAGTGTTTAACCAGAAAAAGAAAACTAAAATACATTAGTGAATTTGGTGAAAAATACTTTTCCTGTATACGCAGATTTTAATTTTAAGAAATTAATAAATTCTTAAAATAGATATGCATAATGTACATCTATCGTTAAAAAATAAAAATCTTAATTCAGACGAAAATATTCGATGGATATCGTCAATTTCACATGCCTACACCCTGCTGTATTTGAAAATATAATTTATTTTTGATACTGGTTCCACCAATAGCGGTGTCAATCACTATGTGGTCAGAAGTTATCGGTATAGGTATAATTTGTTTAATATATTATGTATGTATACATATATTTATTTATTTTTACGTTGAGGTTATTATTGATACTCCGAGTGATAAATCGTACATTGTACTTATGCAAACGTAACGCCATATAGCTACGATTTGCGCGTAGTCCTTTGTAACATTATAATGTGTATATGATCCTATATGTTACATAAAAATAAAGCCAAACCTTGATGCATAATAATAGTAGTATTACGAATGATTTTTTTTTTTGTACGGCTGATTGGTTCGGATCAAAGATTCTACTGTATTATTATTTAATCGAGATCACTCCAAACAATCCAATCGTAAAATGTTTCGCCACATGCTAATATGTGTTATTTGTGATAATCATTCATAATTTATAGAACAGTTATATTATACCGAACAATCATTAATTACCGCGCATGTATGCAACGTAATGAAAATCAACGTTTTCATGTTCCGGAGCTTATAGAATTTTTCTAATATTATCAGTTTTGTTTACCACTGCAGGAAGTGAACCAATAAGGAACTTAATCAAGGTTCTTTCCTATTTAGAATTGCTACTATGACACTATATATATATAATACTATAATATATGAACATATGTACGCGCGCCGCGCACGCGAATGCATTTTTAGTAAAACAATAAAATATTACTAATAGGTAGGTAGCGAATAATAATTTTGATCGTGAACATAAAATTCTAGTGAAAGGAATCGAAGTATTTATAACGTAGAGGCCAGTAAGATTTACGATAAAATTTCACTTAAACGACAAAAAAATGTATTTTAATGTATGCAAGTAACTATTTCGACAGATGCAGTTATTCAAATTTTGGAATCGTTTTATAATCGGTTATAAATGTCGTTTCCCTAACTTGTTGTGTGACATTGTCGATTCATGAATGAGGTTCAAAAACCTCGACGGCATCAACTCATTATTAGAGTAGGCAGTGGCACAACATTGGTGAAGCCTATGTGCGGGACCGGTTCTTCGGTGTCAGTGATCAGGTACCTAACCCGATATTTTGCAACGACGGAATCGATCGCTAGACGGATAGAATGAATGGATGTCAGTGCTTAATAAAGACTTAAATCGTTTGGTATCGTAAAATTTTGATGACGTGGCTATACCAATGGCGGCAGTGTTAGCCGACAGCTTCGAGCGTCCCAGTGCAATATAATGTGCAATAATTGCGAATGAACGTTTTTTATTTTTTGGCACACCCAAACATCAACTTGTCGCATATGAATTCAGTACTTAATTTCCTTCCTGGACTTTATCAGATATAGAACAGATGTAGTATTTTATATTGAAATTTCTACTTTAAGCATTCTCGACACACATAATATATACTACTCATATTACACGCAATAAGTAAACATTTATTTATAAATAACATATTTAAAGATTTTTAGTTAAAAAAAAATTAAATTAACCTAATAAAATAAATTTGTTTTGTTTTGTGCTTAAATAAAATAATAACAGTGTTAATTCGTTACGTATAGTTTTCCAAATATTATTTTATATCACGATTAATTGATTTACGAATTTACATCATTATAACAAGTAAAGTATAGTTTAGAGATATAGTATTTTGGATTATTCATAAAATAAATTAGTATTTATTCTACAAATTATCAATGAAATTCTAATTATTCGTTAAATTAATGGATTTCCCGTTTACGTAACTAATTAATGATAATTTCTAATGTCTAGTTCGTTTAAAATTTAAACTAGTTTTCATTGTAATATAACATAATTTACTAAAGTTGTATTCAAGTTCCTATTGACATATGCATTACAAACAATTTTCATGCAAAACAATTATTCCTTTAATCACTTTAAAATGTATGAGCAAAAACACTTGTAGTAATCAAAACTTAAATAAAATGACTTTCTATGTATTTATATATTACACTAAAAAAAAATTTCAAAAATTAAAATTGTATAAAAAAAGATAACATGTTATCATATGTATCAGAATTTATTTTTGTTTTTCAATCCGGAGATTGGTTTTTAACAAAATTTTTTACAATAAATGACTTCTCCATTTTTCTCTATCATTCGCTATATTCTTAAGTTGCCTGTAGGAAGTGATTCCTGTATCAGAAATAAAATATTATAATTAAAGTACCTATTTATAATAAATTACTAATGAGACACACAAAAAATATTCTCATAGCATTGTAGGTTATAACAAGTAACAACTAGTATTTTCATATCAACAGGATGCGTTCGTTTAACTTTAATGAATAGACTACTTATGTATTACAGCCATAATAGGCCACTACCTGGATGATTTTTTCAATAACAGTGTTGTGTTTAGTGGTATGGAATATTGGTACAAAATGTCTGCAAGCGTCTAATTAACTTTCGCGAGCAAATCGAAAACACAACTGAACGCTAATGGTCTAGATTACATAAATATTTTCTATAACTGGTGTGATGCAAATTATACACAGGAAGTGTATTTTAGTTATGTTACACAGACGTGTATGAGCCAAATTTTTGTTAAATTAAATCCATA
This sequence comes from Sipha maydis, assembly GCA_034509805.1. Classification (NCBI taxonomy): domain Eukaryota; kingdom Metazoa; phylum Arthropoda; class Insecta; order Hemiptera; family Aphididae; genus Sipha; species Sipha maydis. The sequence continues at coordinate 169,039 of JASXSY010000167.1, forward strand.
AAATACGTCATGTTTTATTGATTCTTGAAAAGTAAATAATTCATCACATATTTTTGGATTTAGCTTATAACCTTTAAATTATACAGAAAAATTTGTCATAATTCAATTGCAGTTATAATGCGCATACTAATTTTTAGAAAAAAGTTTTAAATAATCCAAATAAAAAGTTAAACTTCCAAAGAATAATAAACGTAAATAGGGTCTTAAGTATCATTTGTTGTGTTAAAAAAGTACATTTATCGAGTACCGGAAACTCTTCTTGTCCGATGAGTTTCAGTGTAACGTAGTATTGAACGCCCGCGATGTAATATTTGTCTATATATACATTAACAGTAGGTCACACACGTCTTACACATAATACCTAAGTATGTGTTTTGCTCTTCTAATGGGTAAAACATAAAATGTCTACAAATATTATCGTTGGAATGACGTGGAATAAATATAAAATATAGTTGAATTTTTTTTTTTTAAATTGTTCGTTTTTGTTATTTTTGGTATAGATGGCTAAATCTCAATACATTATTGCCATAGTAATTTGTGTGTCAGTTAAAATACATTGAAGATCATGCAGCATACTTATCAAACCGTTATGACGTTATAGCTTTAATGAGGTCTGCACAGTCATTGTGATAAATCCGTGGGATCCTAGCGCGCATAGTAATTATCATTTTATTTTCGCAATGCTTATCCGTAGGTGGAAACTCGAGCTTAATAAACAAAAAAAAGAAAGTACGTCCTCTCTCCTCCCTCTAGTTGCACGGCAACGGTCGAAAATTGTCATTTCAATCGGACTAAGCAACTGATCATTATGTGATGCACATTTTTGCAGGCCAACTGCAATTTATTATTATTTATACAGTGATATAATATGTTATATCACTACTTCATAAAGCGTGCAGTTACACTTAATTTTGTCAACAGTTAATAAAATATTTATAGTCACTTACATGCGTTCTTAACATGTATATTTTATATATTTCTGAAATAAGATTCTGTATTATAATTCTGATAACCATATACTAGACAATAACATCTAATTAACCCATGATCATTTAATTTTTGGAACATAAAGATATATATAATATCTATAAGAATTTGTGTGTTTAGGTCGAGAATTAGTGTGGCTCACCGTGAGCATTTTGTGTGAAGATTTGTATATTTAATCATTCTTATGGTATAACAAACGTCCAAGATAAAATATAATTTTTTTTTTTCGTTAAAGTGTTGATAAAATAAAATTATGTGCACGTAAAATAATCACAATTTTTTTTTAAGATTAGAAATTAGGATTAATTTTTCTTTAGTCGTGTGAGCGTGTTCGTACATTAACCATGTATTTCGTGTCCTCTAGATTAAATGATTTGGTGGACTGTTAAGAATTCAAGACATGCGCATGGAGAACGGTTAACTGAAATATTGTTAGCCTCAAAATCACAAGAACAGGCTTTGAAACTTCTTCATTGAAGTCTATAGATTACACATCATATCACACCACTGGGGAGGCTGAAACGCCATGCTTAACTGTACTGATGCCGAGTGCACGTTGCACCATCACCATATTCATGTAGAATCCATTCAGCATCATCTACAGGATGATCGACAACATCACGAACATTCCTCAGGTAAACATTTAAAAAATTAATTATTTAGAGTAATTAAAAAATACATATTAAGAGCATTATTTTAAGGTGTAATATTAGATTCTTCAAGATTTGGTAATAAAAGGTTTATAAAGCGAAAATAGTTGAATTCGTTTTTCTAAATGAAACTAGTGAAACGAGCTTTCGTGAAATTAAAATTTTTAATTATCGGTGCGATTATGTCTAAAGAGTTGATTTTAATTAATAATAATACTTTGAACTATTTTTGGACTGCAAGTCTTTTAATTTTATGCATCGTCAGTTTTGCTAGTGCTAAGCGCAATAGATGGCCCACACATTTGTTGAATCGAACATTATCTTATATATTATCATTAAAAAACCGTAGGATGTATAAACTGCTATGAATTGATATAATGTAGTCCTTTCAAAATTAAAATGGCCATTCAATCGTACTTGTACAAACTTGTATTTAATGTGTTTAAAATACAATTTAGTATAGTCATCTTTCATATATTATAATTAATTTTTTTCATTTACGAGAACTAATAAAAAATATGATTATTTTTTCATTTATTAACTTAAAATATTTCATTAAATGCGGTATAATACTTTACCAATATAGATGACAGTCAAAAATTATGCACGTGTAACTAATATTACAGTTTATACCTCTATATTACGCACAACAATTTAATATGTGTTATTTAATCCATAATTTATTGGATACATTAAAATTAAAATTTTATTATGTAAATAATTACAATATGTCTTAACTGCATTATGTATTGGATAATTTAAACACAACAACTCTCAAATGAATAAATAATATTTTTAGATAATATTAAATTTTTATTTATATTTATAAGAACTTAATACAATATAATGCCTATGATATTTACAATGAACCATAGTAAATGATACACCTATAAGCTTAAAATCTCTAAGATTGCCATTTATAGGCTAAACAATTCCAGGACACAAATATTTTTAGATAATTGTGTCCTGGAATTGTTTAGCCTATAAATGGCAATCTTAGAGATTTTAAGCTTATAGGTGTATCATTTACTATGGTTCATTGTAAATATCATAGGCATTATATTGTATTAAGTTCTTATAAAAATAAATAAAAATTTAATACACTGTAATTATTTTAAACAATAAGTATAAAGCTATGGTATTTACATGTTTTTAAATTGTTATTAAACAGGTCTATAATCATATTAATATTTTATACAGGTATAACATAGTTTTTAAAAATATTTTTTACTAAAAACAAGTAAATGTAAAATACATTTTAATGAATCAATAATTTATTACAGATTTGTTTGTAAAACTAAATTCCTAAGTAATATTATTATATAGTAATCGTATTATTGGGTAATTGGAGAATCTTAATAGCAAATATTATTATAATACTATTTAATAAAAATATATTAACACAATAAGCAATTATTAATAAGTAATAATTAATATATAAAAATAACAATAATCTATACGTGTATGTATCTATTCAGTAAAAATAAAATGAAAACATCGTCATTTTAAAAATCAGTAGAAAAATATTTTATCTATTTCCGGAAAACGATTAGCGCAAAAATGTGATTGATTATATTAAATAATTTATTAAGATTTATGATAAATATGATAAATTGTATTTATACGTATATGAATAAAGTAGTACATTTTGAATAATACCGGTAGGGTAAGTATCCGAAAATTAGTGTTTAGTTGAGACTTATGAGTAGGATAATTCCATACCCGAGGCGCCATGGGTAAATGGCCTCAACAGCAGCGGTGATCTGGTATGGAAGCGCCCGCGGGCGCCAGCGCGTCTCCGAAAGGCACTTTCACTCCCAGTCCCCTCGACTATATACCGTCCTTGAATGCTGTGTACTCGGCCCATAAAGTTTACCCCTCCAACATTTAGCCCCTCCATTCAGATGACCATGAACGACATACTATAATTCGTATCTATTATATTTCTCAACAGAAAAAGCTCTTCTAAAAATACTTCAAACGCAAGCTGGGTTTAAAAATATTGGATTATGAAATCATAAATTTAATAACGCTAACAATTTTCATGTGTTTTGGTTAAATTTTTTTAAAAATCTTATAATATTTGATCTCGTCCATATTTTTATTAATTTAAAGTGTGTTCCGAAGCGTTTGAACTTTTTCGAATGTTAATTTTTACGAAAATTCGATTACTATACTTCTAACATTAAAAGTTCAAATATCATGGGATACACCTCTATAAATGTAGATACCTTTACTTCTTTATGCGGAATAAAATTTTGTTAGACTGGTTGAAATATATGGTCCAATATATGATTATATTTTAAGATTATGTATAATTTCCAATAAAATGATTAATAAAATATACAACACACTTATTTATAAATAATAAATGTATATAAATCTACAACTCTAAAATATTACGAAATTCTATTTTATTTTTATTACGTTAATATTTATTGCTCCTTAAGAATTTTACAGTTAAGTTTATTGTATAAAAACTAAAATGAATGCATTTGTTTGTAAAATTCAAATCAAATTGTTATTTTATGTTTTTTTTCACACAGTTAATAAGAGGAATTATACTGAAAGTTATAAATCATAATTATTCGAATTTATCCATTACACTTCATAAAATGTATAGTTTTAACTTGGCTATCTTCCTAAAATCACTTACACCGGATATTATAACCACCTTGTTTATCTATTAAATAATTCAATGGTCATAACGCGTATAACTAAATTTATTATTCTTAATTATTTTTGCCAAAATAAGCTTACAATAGGTTATATAATTAATGGGAATTTTCGTTTCAACAATAAATTATTGGTATAAAAAGTCTTCAATTATTTATTTTGTTTATAATATTTTATACTAAATTTGTGATCAACTTAATATCATATAATTGTTAATTTTCACATAAATAATTGTACACAACATAAAAAAATTAACACATATTTTTTTCAAAACGATCATGTAAAAATATTGGTTACAACTATTTTTAATGTTTACAATATGGTTAACATGTTAGTAAATATATAAAAACTGAATTCTTCTTTTTCTTATCGTATCTTTAGATCTAATTATTTTAACACAAGTATATCACATGCACATTTACTTTTACAATTTTCTTGAAGTATATTTTAATACATCTCTAATTATATATTTTATCGCCCTAGTTTAATATAATGAAATAAAGTTATAATTTTTCTCCATTTTTACACAAATCATATAGAATTTTACATTTTGTTTAATTAAAATTATAACTGTGTAAAATAATATAATTATAAAGGTACCTATGAATATGTTATAGATTTCTTGAATTTCTAACTTCCATGAACGTTTTATTATCTAAAGAATATTATTGTACAATAATTAAAGCGTGTTGAATGATTTAAAAAAAATGGCCTATTCGAGGACTTTGGAATAATTTAATTTTTATCGTTATTCTTATGTTTATTTTGTACTTCGACTGTTGGAACTATAACCAATACAATTTGTATTGTTTATTTTATGTGATACCATCGTGGAAAGGTAAATTGTTTTCATTATTTGAGCTGATGGTTTTACCTCAAATATTTTATCGTTAAAATATAATGATATAATTCATATTTTTCATTACTCCTTACCAAGAAAAATATTTAAAGGACAAGAATAGATTTATATATATATTGTTACAATTTTTAAACCAAAATGTTTACATAGGCATTAAAAAAACATTTCTTAATGCAGTAAAAACGACGAATAACATGGAAACTTGCCAACACCATTGGAAGACATTAATTGTTAATATTTTCTTCTTGATTCGCAATTCGCACATAGTGTCAAAGAATTATGTAATAATCATTAATACGATCACGTTTTGCTATCGAAACTATGTTCAGAAGACGATTTTTCTTTTTATTATTTTTTTAATTTAAACATCGATTGGTCGGTTTAATTATTAAAATTTAGTCCAGGGTTTTACATTTTTGAACAATCGTTATTTTCATTAAAAACATGAATTATGTCAGTTGAAACTATTAGATAGTTAAGGGACGACGCATTATATTAATAATTATGCTACCCTCTGAATATCAATTACATATACTTATATATTATTTATTTTACATGTAATTTAAGATTGACATATTTTATATTGATTGATTATAATAAACCTAATATGTTCTAGATGCATAGTAATTTTAAGGATATACATTTAACAAGATTGATAACTACGTCTTCAATTACCTATATTAGACACCTATACTAAAAATGTTATACTGTTTTATTCTGTTGGTGTTTTTATGGTTCTTTGAATATAAATTTTGACGCATTGACAAATAATATAAAGTAATTTAGGTTAGGTCATGAATTTGTCTTATAATAGGGTGATCAGATATCCTGTTTAAAATATAACTGTAGTACTTGCCATATTCTTGAGTAGAGTGAAACAGGATTTGTCCAATAATGTTTTTTCTTATTATATAATAAAAACACATGATAGCGATTATTCGATAATCTTTGTATTTTATAGAATTACATTTATTAAAAGTCACATATGTCTTATGAGCTGACAATATATTGTATCAAAAATATAAAATAAACGTACAATTTGTTTTTTCAATTAGTGGAACTTTAGTTATAATAAAAAAATTTTAAAAAGTGATAACAATTGTACTTAGTAATATATTAAAACTTGATTGTAACTATTATAATTTAAAATAAATCGATATTTAATAGATCCTCAATATTTATTTTAGAAAATACTTCACTAAATAGTTTTTTAGAATTATTATATTTTAAGGTGTTACTTAATTTTTCATACATTATTTACCTGATGTCCATACCCTATCATATTTGAAACAACTACTTCAACAACCATAACTTAAAATCAAATATAATTTTCTTTTTATAATATTTATTTTGCTTTGACTATTATCAAATTTGAAAAATATTTTGTAAAGAAATCGAAGAAAATGTATGTAATATAATTTTAAAATAATATGATAAACTAAATAAACTACTTCTTCTTAGAGTAGAAAATTCTAAAATTTGATTGGCTTCTAGTTCCATACGTATTTATGTCATAATTGTATGATTTATTATTCAATATACGTGACAAGAATTTATTGTTTTATATAGTTGTGATACATAGTAAATATTTTTGCCAATGTCATACAAACTATTCTTGTCAAGTTTTAATTTTACATTATTATCTATATATCATCATTATCGTTAACAGTGATGAACCTCAGTCGGTGAAATAAATTTATGTCAATGTAATTTGTACGGTATTAACATTGTTTTAAAATAATTATTACTTTTTACGTATAATACAATTTTTAATTTTATCTTATACCGTTATACCTATACTTTTAATTTATTTTACCAATTGTTACTATGGATTATATTTATATGTTTGTGAAGATAATACAATGTTTAAAATAAATTCTTTATTTTTTTTAGATTTTTACACTGCAAGGATTATTTTTATAAGATAAACAATGTCATTAAATATTAAACTATATAAAATTTTAAATATTCTTTTTCTTTTTTTTAAATTATAATTTCTTAACATTAAATATGTAACTTTCTTATTTACTTCTAAATAAAAAAAAATTTAGATCAAAAAATAATGTCACAATATTCAAGCTCTTATATGTATTGTAAAATATTAATTTATATCAGTGAAGTTTTGATAATTCAAATTACATTTTAGGTTCCTTTAAATGTTTGTATTTTAATATTAATTAACCTTGAAAATTTGATTGCACCTTAACTATATGTAAGTATATTAAATATCAATGTATTATAGTTCATAATTTCAACGTTGTATACATAAATATATATATATATTTCGATAAGTATAGTTAGATATATTAAAGAATACCAAATTATTTCATTTAAAGCCTAATAAATGTCCTTATATTATACTGATAAAATCCAATGACTCAAATGTTATTTGTCTATCTATATTGTATAATGAATACTTCTCATGAAAATACTTTTATGTTACTTATTTCTTAGATCTTTATTTTTAAATGTAATTTTACGTTCTAAAAAAATACACACAAAATTACAATACAGTATAATATATTATATGGTTATAGATTTGTTTATTAAAAATCATAGTATTTTATAGGTTTTATAGTTATACATCCTGATACATCATATAACTTTCTAAGAATTGCATATTTTACAACCTACATATAGTTATTTAATTTGTTCATATAAAATAAATAAATTTACAAAAAATATGCATACATTAATATGTAACTATTTATATATAGGTCGTATGTATAATTGCCTATTGGTCACCTAGGGCCATCTAAACTAATTCAGAAAAGATATGCGCAAATATATACACATTAAACACTGTAATAATTAAAGCCATTAAGTATTGACAGTTGCTGATATTTCTTGTAGATATTATCTAATTTTTAGGAGGATAGAATAAAAATTCTGGGAAAGGAAATTATTGATTTCAAAATGAAAAATAAAATACAAAAAGTTCAAAAGTAAATTCGTGATTTTTATAACTACTAAAATTTAAATAAAATCTTTGAGACATTCATACAAAGGTAAAAATGTATGATTATTAACATAAAAATAAATATGTTTATTGATCATCATCAATAAATAAAATGTATTTCGTTATTCCAAATTTCGATGGTTGATACTAATATATATTATATAATATATATATATATATAAATTAGGACAGTTTAGTAATTAATTCATATTTTCTAACATACATTCAGTCAAATATCATGACTAGGTATACTTTTAAAAATAAGACTGTCAAACCAAAATTGTCTACCTTGGTCTGTAATCTATAATATAATTATGTATTTTATTATCATATATATAAATTCCTATAATTCTATTAGTAATCACTTTTTTAAACTTATACACTTGTATACAAATATGGTATAAAGTTTATACTATAAAAAGAATCACATGAGTACATTTAATAAAAAACATACATTCATTATATAGGTATATATTTAGTTTATAAATTTATAATTTTAATTTAATTTCTTTTGACTGAAATAAGATCAACAAAAATTATGTTATTAATTTAATTAAAATATGTTTTTTTTTAAATTGAAAGTTAATTTGAGTTCTATATTTAAGTACAGTTTACTGGATAACTTATTAAAAATATAGTAATTATAAAATAATTTTTCATTTCAATAAAAATAATAAAACCTTTTTTTTTTCTTCAACAAATTAATAATTAATATAATGTACAAAATGGGTGGCCAACATGAATATGATCACAAGCCGCATGTATAAATACAATGGTATTAAGAGCCAAAATGTTTATAAATACGTTTTATAATTTAATAAATAACGCCTGCTATATAACCTGTATTCAACATAATTATGTTATTTTTAATAAACAAGTAAATAAAAAAATTATTTAAAAAATTAAGATATTTTATTTTTTTATGTATTGATACTTTTAATTGTACGTACTCAATCATTAAAACGATAGGGACAGAACATTTTTATTATGTCTTAGATTATTTTAATTTAATTAAATTGGTTTTTGTTTATTAATTTTCCATAAATATCAATTGCATAATATAAATAAAATAATAAGATGAACATTTTAGAAATTTAACATAGAAATTTTAAAACTTATAGGATATACCTATATATTTATAGGTATCTCTGTTATCTTATTTAGTTATAGAATTTTCTACATCTTGAAAAAAGTGTAGTATTCTGTAACTTGATTCTAACAAATAATTTCAATAAATGCATTTACTTTTTTCTATGTTAAATACAATGTTATATTAAAAAAAACATTTACTATTAAACTATTGATGATAAAATTTAAAAAGCGTATAAGGTCAAGTACTCGCATATCCGTATAAAATGAGTTCACACACTTGCACATCTAATTTTTTGTTGTTGTTATGTTTTACCCTCATACAAGGTCAAATTTTACTTTTATATGAAAGTATAATATAGTATAGACAATTCATGATTTTTATTATTAATAATAATGCTTGATGTCAGTTATTTGAATGTCTTCCGTTTAAAAATAATGTATTATCCAAATGTATATAAATATACTATAATTTACACATCATAATCCTACACTGTCGCAATTATGCCGACACTAGAACAATTCTGAATATACCTGACCACTTACATGAAGCATTAGGACCTGATGAAGAAAACCTCAACAAAATCACCACTTTCCTCAAAATAACCAAACTGTACAACCTTATCTAATTTTATCTTATTAGTTATCTAAACCAAAAATGTTGTTATAATTGTAATTGTATATAATGTACAATGTATAATGTAATATTAATACGGTAAACATTGTAAGCCAATAACCTTAGTCATGAGGCTTTTATTAAATAAAAAAAAAAAAAAAAAAATTTACACATCTCTCTGATGTATAAAGATAATAAACTATTAAATAACACTAATAAAAATATATATAAATTAATTTAATAAAAAAATATGTAATGATGTAGGACCATGAAATCAATTATTTATATTTGATGTAATATGAAATTAATAAGAATATTGTTATTCAGTACTCATCTAAATATCATTTAAGTCCTTCGAAAATTGTATTAATTAAATATATAATATTTTATTGTTTTTTATAATCCCATTTGGTACGAATGTACAATATGATATTCGTATAATACTGTTACAAAAACATAATAAAAAAACGAGGTCAAAACAACAATATAAAAATTATTTTGTGATTAGTAGGGGGAAACATATTCACAAACGTATTAAGACTATATAAATTGTTTGTTAAAGGATATTAAATTATAATTTTCCAGAGTTATATTTTAACCAATTACGTATTATAAATCGATTTGATGATAAGCAAAATAAAAAATTCTTACAATTTTCTAAATTATAACTAACACTGATCGTCGGTATAAATTTATAATTAATAATGGCAAGTACATTTCTACAAAAGTATAGTACGATAATTTTTTTGAAAAATAGTATAAAATGAATTGTTACTTTTTATTTCATATTGTTTTAACTTAATTTATTTATTATAAATTTGGCATTTGTCTCATTTCGCCAACTTCAACAACCCTAGGATTTTTCGTATAATCATAATTTATATAAAAACAATTATAAACATTCATATTTGAAAAATAATTGTAAAAAAAGTTCAATTAATATAATTTTTAAAATTTACAAAATCCCTTAATTTCCAAATTTTTAGATATTTTCATACATCTAATTTTGACATAAATAAGTACACAATCCATGTATATTTATGGATAATTTAACATCATCTAAGGCAAACCTCAATAAGTACATACATTATGCTGAAAAGTGTTTTCCCCGTAACAAATTCTATAAAAAATACATCATCGTAAAATGTTATTAGTTAATAACGCCTTCGCTTTAGATCAAAAATATTTGAAAAAAATTTTTAAAGTTACGAAATGTGACATTTACCTTGAATAACAGCCGATGCGCAATGTCTGGAACGATTATTTTCATCGTTTCCTGAGTCTCGCAAAACATGTATTATTTTATTTTATCATTTACTTTTTTTTTTTTTTTTACGAAAATTCGAAAAAATAGAAAACAATTGTTTATTTATTGTTGAAAAAGACGGCTCAAGGCTAAAAGTAGACACACGCAATATGAACAAATTATGTTCGGACTATTAATGATTTTAATTGTTAATTACACAAACATTTATCAACTGTAAAATGTGCATATGTTTTATATATGTATTGCACAGCTTGAGTCTAAACTGTAATGTAAATCTATACTGAATCGAATTTCAACCATTATTTAGTTAAAGGCTTTAGGCTTTTTAATTTAAATTGATTATATTTTTTTCAAAAATGTATTAATACAATTTTCGAACACACAATATTATTTTATGTAGGGAATATATATAATTAAAAAAGTTTAATGCTTAAATCAGATCATACATATTTAAAAGTATGAACAAATTATAGTAACTTAACTAATTTAAAATATTTTGTTAAAAATATATTTATTTTTTATATGTATAGTTAATGTAATTCGCAATGCAAAATCTAACGTATTAATATGTGATAGTGTGAATATTTAATAGGTACAATATAAATTACGATTGTTGGAAATTGTATATAACATAATATGTTATAATATATATTAAATAGCTTTACGAAATTATATTATTATTATAGTGATAGGAGTAATATTAACATACCAATGTCCACTTTTATTTATATTAAATAATACATATGACACCCTACAAACATTTCCTTTCAAATAATAATAATAATAATAATAATAATGGAAACAATTAGTAACTTAATATTAGTATGCATTCCTATTATTGTCAATAATAGGTTATTATTAATAATAAAATCAACAAGTCTTAATTAATAAATGAATCAACATTTCATCTGTAAAAATATTTTTCAAATAAGATGTTCATAATTATTATAGACTGATATAATGGAATACACTCAGCATCCCTCAAAGTAAATTCCAAAACAATTTTTTGAAATTTTCTGCTGATTCGTCATAAAGTCGTATTTTTTACTAACATCTGACACATCTAATAATGTCTTACGAAAAAGTAAACATCCATAAACATACAAATTAAAAAATTTAAGCCGTAATCTATAAGTATTGTATTATTATTTTGGTAATTAAATGTATTTAAGAATATGTTATTGCTATTTAAATTTACAAATTTCTTTCCAGTTGATTTCACTTGATTAGTCAGTAAAGATATTTTATAGAATTTTATCTTTAATTGAATATTTACTGTTAGTACATTAAACATGCTCATATATTTTGATAAATAAACATTATGCAATTTTGTAAATTTGTAATTATTTTCTATTTGTAACACATCTTCAATTCTAAAAAAATAAACAAATTTTATCTGAATGTTGTTTTCTTTTTCTCATCTGTTCCATTACCCATCCATAACAATGACTCACATCCATCATGAGAATGTCAATCTTTTAATAATTGTTATCTCACATTT
>JASXSY010000168.1:0-123254 GCA_034509805.1 Sipha maydis
TGAAATATATTTTTAAACATTAGTCACCTTTAACATTAAAATATATACACTAATAAGATTTCTCTTTGAATCGCAGGGTCATTTGTGACTTTAACTCTCTGATTGTCAAATAGCTATGTTCAAAGTGTAATTTGAATTTCTAAGTTTTTGTATACTGCTATATCTACTTATCATATATTGAAATTTTAACACATATGTAATATTGTTATTTGTACATGGTTCTGTTGGATTTTCAAACATGTATACATAATTCATAGTAACTAACAAGACGAAATAACTGAATTTAATTAGTTACGAATGAAAAATCAAAATGGCAAAAATGTTTATTTTAATGTAAGCTCTGAACAAATTTTTTATAACGATAGACATTTAAAAGTTCGAATATTAAAACTATAAAATTCATTATACAAAACTATCACCTTATGACGGAACGAAGGAAATGAGAATATATTTTATCGATGGCGAAATGTAATAATCAATAGATATTAAACCGAAATGTTAAAATTTTATAACGTGTTCAGTTAAAACAATACGAACAGAACGAAAAGTCAACAAAAGCATAACTAATTTCATTTGAATACAGCCAAAATTATGAAATAATTACCATCGGTAATAAACTCTCAAGTGTTAAAACGTAGTGATGTAGGTTTTAAAATTTTTCGATTTATAACGGTGAGTAAAAAAGAATATTTAATCAATTATTGAATTACGTTACTCAAGTTAATGTTTTTTTTTTTTTTTTTTAATTACATGTGCACTGTACTGTGTAAAAGTAGACCTTGAGAATAGTTCCTTCGCTGTATGTAAAACAGGCTTTCGTCTGAATTATTTGGATACTATTTTTATCACAATCCGTAATCCCGAATCTTGTTTCTCTTACAACATTATGTTGGTCCTCCGCACATACATACACGATATATTACAGGTTTACCTACTTAACATGCAGATCCGTCGGGTTCTTAACGTCCAGTTGAAAAATAAAACGTTGTGTATACAGCCTACTTCGTAGGTATTGTCGGCTCGAAAATCTTCATCTTTAATGTTCTACGTACCAGGATAAAAAGCATTTTCGCGTCCGCGATATCATGTGATAGATGGCACGTACAAACAAAAAAACATCAATGTTTAAAAGTCACGACATTACTTCTGTGTTGTGAATTGCATAGTATTTCTAACGGTCTTATGCCGGTCTAAATGCACTTTATGATTTATAATTCTTAAAAAACATTGCAGTTTATTAAATCGTAAAAAAACAAACTAAAAACATGGCGAAAATAATAATTTACATAGACATTTTAAAAATTACCTTAAACTACTGCGCAGTAGTTCTAATCTTGAGTTCCATAATATATTTATAAGAGCTTTCGCTAAAAAAAAATATTTAGTGTACATATCTTGACATACATAATACCTACAATATTTCTTTTTCAATTCTATAAAATGCATAGAATAAATCATATGTGCAATAAGTAAAAAAAATAAACCTTGGGACTTTTCGAAATTACTCTTTAAATATTTTTATTCGAACTAAAGTCGAACTAACCTGAATGTCCTATATTATGATACATAATACTTTTGTTATGTAATTTATAATATACTATAATCTCCTTGCAATATATTTATACATTATTGAATCTACGTGATTTAAAGGTATAAAAACAGTAAAATGGCATTATTATTTGTTTGTTATGAAATAAATACAACGTATTTTGAAATTTAAGTCTTATGTTTATGCTTAAAGCAGTTTTATTATTGAGTATTTATCAATAATTGTGTTCACCAAATAAATTGATCAATACTAATATAATAATAATAATAAAAATAATAAATATTCGATAATATATATCATTATAATTATATTATAATAATATATATTAATTTGTAACTTTATAACTCAATGCATTTAAAACTATTAGATACAAATATTCTGTCTTACAAACTTATCTTTCCGAAGTTGTATCAATTAATTATTAATGTACTTAAATAAAAAGTAATACGAGTAAAGTATACTTTTATTAATAATTTATATGTTAAAAGATAAGAACAATATTAAAATATGTGTTGAAATCAGTTAGAAAGCTTTCTATAGACGTATATAACACATAATTAATGAAAATAATTTATGCTGTTGGAACTTAAGAATTTTCGTTTGACATTATATGGGTCATAATTCATAATGGTATTATTTTAGATGTATTATAACATAAATAAAGTTGTTTTTAATAAAAAAATTACAAATATTATGTACAATAAATAGCAGAGTAATTTAAGTGAAATTTGAATTAAATATGAAACCGTTTCATACACTATTATAGATTTAAATATTTTCAAAATTTTCAAATATTAAAACAGGAAGGAATTTAATGATTTTTTATCAATTTTTTTTAACATACATTCCTAGGGTTATTTTTGTGGGTTAGATCATATCATAAAAAATTTACTTTAACATTCTAAATTTTAAACTAACTTATTGAAATTCTAACTCGATTTATTTTAATATTGTATTTGATTTATAATGGTTATTTAAGATAAAAAAGTTTTGGTTTTTATGACATTTAATAATGTTGTAACTCAATATAAATAACCGTGACGATGTGAACTATGTAAGTTATATAGGCAATTTATTTATAAAATATACAAATGTATTTTGACAAATATAATCAACACACATGACGCATATATACATAGGAGTAATGTAGACGTCTTAAACATATGGTGGTCTGTTTTTTCGTATTATTCAATTATAAAAACGAAAAAAAAAATTTAGAGAAAAAGAAACACAAACGATGTGTGATTCCCGCGATTGCTGAGCTGGTGTTTTAAACAAACAATTGCACATGGCCGGCCGGTCCCTTAGATACATATACAATAAAAAATGTCTAATTATAGAACATTGAAGGGTGTGTTTACACTTGGGCCTGCGCGCTAGAGTCGTTTATTTTCAGCAATGGCGAAACATAAACTCATCGTTTTCCGCCAACTTGGAGTCTTTTTCTATATTTAATTTGAAGGGTCCACACACTGCACTCGTGAACTCTTGTTAAATATAAGGTACATACGAAAATATATCATATATGTATATGACTAGTAGAAAACAGGATATTTATTTTCTACTTCGAAATGCAGATTTTATTTAAATAAAAATAAGTCGATTAGAAAGTCACAGTACCATTTTGTTGTAAAATACTTCTGTGATTATCCTAAATACCAACCAGGAAGTTCCCTTTTTTTGTCGTACTAACAGTTTCAATAATTTCACCTATTTTTCCCAATAACATATAGTCTATTTATTTTCTAATTAGCTTTAGATACTTAATGAAACGGAAAGTGAATTTTGTTTTAGTATTCAATATTGAATTAAATCCATAGTATCAACTTCTATAGTTTTTCCTAAACAATTTATGCAATACTTGATTTTTAGATTTATTTGTCACCTTTTACCTACTTTTTATTATATGTGTAAATATCACTGCAATAATACATATGGTATTATGTTATAATATTTATTAAAAAACTTTTCATTCTTATTGTAACTTATGTAAATTAATTAATAATTATGTAATAAAAAATTATTATTTAATAAAAACATTTTTATTGGATATATTAAGAATATATTATAGATATAATGATGTACAATACCATTGTTATCCGAAGAACATTAGAGACTATATTGCAGTGTAACCTAATACCTATAAAGACATATCAAAGTAAAAATGGATATCCGATCGATCATCTTGAATGTACTTAAATGATGGAAAACTATAAATGGTAGCAATTATTAAAAACTATGGATTGTTCATAAAATTTTAGAAAACATATTTAATTTAATAAAATAAATAAACAAAATCGAACAATTTTATTTTTATTCAAACTTAGTTTCTGTAATGTAACTTTATAATCTCAACTTTAAATCAAATATATTATTAATGTATAGATTACTTAATTATTCTTGTATTCTTAAATAAATATTTTATAAATACTAAATAACAATTATAAGTTAAACTTAGACAGAATGTAGGATTGCATTGGCTATTGTTGAACGGAAATTCAAATTAATTAAATTAAATAACAATTATTATCGTGAATAATCAAATAAATGTTATTTTATGTATAAAAAAAAATAATAAACCGTAGGATTTTTTTATTGTAATTAAAATTTAATCTTAGTCTTAGTCTTCAAGCAGGTTGTGCTGCTCTTTATGTAATATATTCTAAAATTATATGTGGCTATCAATTTTCAAACGTCTTGACAAACCTGTTGGTTATCATTTACTATCAAGACAAAAATTAAATAAATATTTCCAATCCTGTTCTATAGATTAATGATTTTAATCATAAACGTTTGTAATAGATTAATTTGATAAAATTAGGAATAATCGTAGTCCATACTTGAATGATACCAACTTAAGAGGTGTTTGTCTTAAACTTATTTAGGGGAGTACTTAAAAAATTTGGTTCTGCGTATTCTTATATATGACCCATAAGATACTCAAAACCCATCACTAATAACACATGTTTAACATATTATTAACGAACACGCGCATTTATGCTGTTATGCTTGTTCTTCGTGGCCGCGCGTAGTAAGTACTTGAACAGGCAACGTGGTCATGATTGATGGTTATAAAAAGTCGTCGCACCTCTTCTTATATGTTATTTACCCAGCACCCAGGGTAAATTACCCTCCAAAAAAATTAATAAATAAATCATACGAAAAGAAAAATCACTGATGGTGCTCACGACAGCTAAATAATTTGTACTTCACAACTCACCTGAAAGAAAAACATGTCCTATACGGAAATATTCTTGACAGTTTTTAAAAATAATAAGGTGAATTATAAAATATTAATTAATGAAAATTTCAAGTAGTGTTTTATACAACTCTGAATAATTTATAATAAATAAAATAAATAATTACAATAGCAGTGTTTACCTAATACTGTTACGATGTACCCATAGATGATTACTCATATTAATATCAAATTTACAATCCATTTATTAAATTTTAATAATAATAAATCTAAAAATAAAATGCAAGTTATAATGATAAAATAAAATACCTTCCCCCTCTTGAGTTCGAAAAAAAAGTTTACGAATCAAAATTCCTTCATGGCACACAAAAAGCATAAAACAAATTCATATTCTGATGTTCCAAAACGCATTGTAATTGTGTCTTTTTTATCATCATCATTCCACCTGTATCTAGCACGTCATATGTTTGTATTCACATTTGGTTTTCTTTGCAGACAGAATACAAGACCTGCAGAGTTTGTTGTTCTTACCCCGAATGTAAGCAAGTAACGCTTAATTACAGTTATTTTGTTCTCATATTATTTGAATAAAATACGCAGTTTCTTATATATATTATTACGAATACTATTATAGTAATTATAATCAATGGTTTTACTATATAGTGATAAATGTAAATAATAAAATTAAAACATTTTTCAGATTTAAAAATAAATACGATTTTATTTTTCTCTTTGAAACGTATTTTACTAGTTATGTTCAGATACTTGACGTACGCTTTATTACGTACATCGCCGTGTGTATTGCAGTAGTGCATTAATTTATTTGTTGAAAAAAAATCCCTTCGTGTTGCACACACCATGACAAACTCGTAATTAATGTGACGTAGAGAATGTTCCATAATATAACACACGACTCGATGTACAACTGATAACTGTGCGCCGAGTCATTATTGCACGTTAAATAATAGAAAACGTGAAAAATTATAACAATTACGGTAAAAATTAAGTTGCATTCATAATCGCCACGAATTATGCGTTACCAATGGTACGCGTGGTCTCTATCGGAATGATTTCGTAAACGGAACCAAAAAATGTACGTCTGGTACCAATGGCGGCTCCAGAGGTTTACGTAAGGTGGTGCACAATTAATTTGTAAAATACCTATGTAGGCGGGTAAAAAAATATTAATTTTGTTATAGGCATAGGTAAATTAAATTTTTTTAAACTCTATAAGCTCTTCGTCACGGTAAACGAAAATAAATTAGAAAAAATATTTATTATGTATGAAACATAAACAAAACGAATGTGTGCTCCACTAATTATTTAATCGTTAATAGATATACTTCTCAACACGAAAAGTTGCATATACTTTCTTTTTATATTATTTGTCGTTAAATAAAAATTATGTGCATAATAACCAATTACAGTTTACTACAGGAATCTAATAATTTAGTATACGATTTTTTTTTTTTTTTTTTTGGGTGGTTCACGTGCTCCTGTGCAACGTAGCACGAGCCACCACTGTCTGGTACCCGAAACGAACGTATCGTAAGCATTGGCGCACATACGAGGGTGCCAGGGTGTGCTTAGCACCCCCAACTTCTATTGAGCAAAAAATATGATTTAAATTGTAATTTTGCGTTTATAAGAATGGGTTTCCAGTTTGTATTGGTATACACTAACGGGACATAAATATTTTATACATAAATACTGTAATTAGGTACTTAATTGGGTTTGTGAATTGTGATGTTGGTATGACGGTATATTACCTATTTTTAATGCATGTTATCTAATCAGCTGTTTAAACACAAGTTTATTTTTAGTATTATTTTATTACTGGAAATTGGAGTATTGAATAGGATTTTGTTTTTGTATACCGGTGTTATGGTTTATTGATATGAATTTAATATTAATTAATATTATTTAGTTTGATAAATGATGATATTATTATAAACATTTTCAACCGTCTATTCTTAGTAGTTGTGTAGTAGCTACTATGAATCAAAGATAGTGATAGTCGATTCTATTAAGTTGTTCAATTGATGGTGTTAAAAAATAGTCTAGTTAATAATTATTTGCTGGAAGATCTCATGTTTGCATGTAATCCAGAAGTATATCCGAACCTGTACAAATTAATGCAAGTTGCGTTAACCATACCAATTTCATCGGCAACATGTGAAAGGTCATTTTCGTCAATGCGCCGCATTAAGAATTGGTTACGCACCATTATGGTGCAGAGTAGATTTACTAATCTGTCATCAATATATGTATATAGAAAGAGAACTAACAATTGGGTTAAAAAATGAATGTATAATAGACAAGTTTGCTAAAAAATCTAGAAGATTAGACTTAATATAATTTGTTTGTAATTCTTTTTTATATTCCTATACTATAATAATATTTAGGTATGTCATACATTAGGTTTATACATTTATGTTACCTATATTGTATAAAAATATACAGTGTATTAATTAGTAAAAATTGGAGTTAATTGATTTAACATTTTAAAGGAAAGTATTCAATAGATTATATATTGGACAAACAAGATTTTTTTTATTGAAAATTTGATTTACTACTTTAAATGTTTTTAATATAATAGTTAGTAATATTATTTAAGATTAAAACTACTTATGGCTGGTATGTATTACTGTTTAGGAGGGTGTGGGGAGCAAAGCCCCCCACGGGTCACTTTAGGCTAAAACATTTTAGCACTCCCAAGTTTAAGACTGAATGTGCGCCTATGATCGTAAGCGTCATTGACGTCGTAACGAGCGGTCAACCAAAAGCCTCGGTTATCGTCGAGTCTTGACGGTGTGTTCTCGATTCCGAGGACGGTAAAAAGAAATTGAAAAAAAGAAGCGCAAAAGCCGTTTGCAAGAATCGTCCCCGAAACCCGTGGAAAACGCCAATCCTCGTACCCCGTATGTGAACACGGAGTTCGAAACGCACCATCCGTCAGCCCCTGTTTGGGTCTCGACGAGATGGGTTTTTTATTCTTTTCTTCTCTTTGTCATGGGTATGATTGCGCGCGTGGAACAGACGTGGTGTCGACCAGTGAAAACCGTCGAACAGGGCGGAGGGGATGACGAAAACGAGATGGGGGCACAAGCGTCCGGTTCGCGGCGACCGGCGTTGTCCGGTGTAGACGGACGGCCGCGAACGAAAGACGGCTACGGCCGCCGTCCATCGTCATCGCTTCATTATCATTACCGGGAGTGCGCGCGCACGCGCGTACGTACACTATTATTATTACGTAGGTACGTACACGTTCGGCGGGCGTAACACGACGGAACATCGCATCGCGCAACACAATATTATTACAATAATAATATTGTATACGAAACCCGCTATGCGGCGGCGGCGGCGGCGGCGGCGGAGGCGGCCGGCGGACCATGACTCGGTGCAGCCAACAGATCGCGTTGACCTTGGCCGTCGCAGTCGTCGTCGTCGTCGTCGTCGTCGTCGTCGTTGACGTAGTGGCCGTCGGTTGCCACCAAATGTAATGTTGAGTCAGCACACGGCGGCGGCGCGCACCGCCGTCGGCCCCCTCTCCCCCCGACGCCCGCACTGCCAAAGCGCGCGATGCACAAACACGTACGTACGTACGTTGCGCGCCGCCGCCGTGTTTAGACGGTGGAAAAATACGTGCAGCCGTTCCGGTCGGAACGAAAATGGGTTTTATTTTTTATTCGTTTATTTATTTAATTTTTTTTTTTTTAATTTAATTTTTTATTTTTTTTTCCCATTCTCTACACGTACTACTATTATTCACCACATCGCATCTCTACGAATATCCGACTCGTACCACCTCGTACTGCTAACGTTCTAGTTACTACCGCGACTGTACGGGATCGCCGAACGGGTGGGGTGTGCTGCTGCACAATCTGTTATTTTTTGTACGCGCGTACACGTTACCAGCTAACTAACCACCGCCCCCGGACACGCTTGACCGACGGCCGTGGACCGTCTGGACGAGTTTCTTTCTTTTCGATTTCGTTCGTACAGCCCTTCGCAACGGTACAGCACACACGCACGAAAACGCGGTCGGGCTAGGTACTGAAAATCATGATACGTTTGATATACGCATCATCATACCTTCGACTTCGTCGGTGAAGTCGAGCCGAGTGAACGCGAATGATGCACCCGCGTGCTTATCGACGTGTTACCTCGTAGTTGTATCATTAAAGTGATAGGTAACACAATAATTGTTATAATAATAATAATAATTATTATATTGTTGCCCTCTTCAACGGGGGTTTTTTTTTTTTTAAAAAAAGAAAAATTTTATAAATACGTGTTGAATGAAAATAAAGCATTTTAAGGAGTTTTATAACTCTACGTATGACAGGTGCAAAACAGTAAAACCTCCTTGAGATTAAAGCTCCTGTACACGGCAAATACAAAATAAACAGAGAAGAAAACTTAATAATATATCGAATAAAGGTACAATAAATTGATCGGACGAATATGATTAACTGACAGAAAGGTACTGGCTTCACCCTCACTTATAATATTATATTATTAACCGTTTTTAAGAATTGATTTCCAAGATCAGATGAAGCGTACAAACTGTGCCCCAACTACAAATTTGAGACCAACGTGCAAGAAAGTCATACACATAAACACTTCTTAATCAGCTTAAACACACTTTAGGTGTATTGAAAATCATAAAAAAAAATGTTCAAATTCATCACCAGTCACCTTTAAACAATTTTATATATTGAGCACATACACACTTATGTAATAAATTAATATTTAATTTCACAACTTTTATAATATGAATGGTAGAATCCGAGGCCCCCCAATATAAACATTTTAAGGACCATCAGGCGGTGCCTGGCACCGCCTGCACCTGCGCTATTCGTGGCACTGCGTACAAATCTGAAAATTGTTTATTCCGTCAATAGACTGACGACTCACAAAAAATATACGAAAGTTTAATCTAGTGCGAAATCGGAAATTCTCACGATAACATATATTTTACTTTGTCACGCCTCGTATTGTCAAAGAATGATAAAATCGTGCATGGTTTAAATTATTATAATATGTGACGCGCAAATACCGAAACAAATCGGTAAAAAAATATAAAACGAAATCTTTAAATAACAGGGGTCTTTTTTTCTTTATATTTTATACATATACACACATTGCGCGCATCTAATGGATGTCAATTGTCATACTTTGGTGGTTAGAGAATTAAATTTATATAAAAAAATGTACACATACGTACATGCACCAACATGTATATTCGTCAAAATATATATACAATAACTTAAATCATAATTGTCTGTACCTACTACCAACACCTATATAATTGCTTATACGTATCTTAACTACTATAGGTTCTTCACAATACTACTTTTCTTTACAAATATTCATTTCATACTTTTGCATTTGCAGTTATTTAAAAATTAATTATACAAAGACAACTAATTCTATGACATTTCGTAGATTAGGGTATATATGTGACACAATATTATATAACTTTTATCAGCAATAAATAACAGGTAATACTTATTGAATATTGTATACTGTATTGATCAGTGGCGTAGGTATGGAGGATTTTTGGGTTAAATCCCTCTCTGTTGCTGAAATCCTAGCTAGTAAATAAATAGGCAATAATAAAAATATTTATAACCAAAAATATCAAACTCTCCATAAATAATCTTTACCTACGCCATTGGTATTGATACACAATAATATATAATAATAATTTATTTGTATATATTACAGTATAGGAACTATAATTTTTAGTGAATTCATTTTTGATATGCGTACGTATATTTTATTATTTCTTCTCTCTCTTCTCGTATTAATAAATCTTATGATTGGTTTTGCGGTTAGATTCTACTTGATCGATACTGCTTTAATAGGAATTTTAATATGGTGGATTCCTTCTCCTTCCACATCGCTATTGATGAGCCAGTACTTGACATACTATGTAATGCTGGACCCACAACCACCACGTTGCAATTGAGGTGGTCACTTCAACCCTGAGGGGCATCACTTTCGGAGCGATATTCTTTCCTCTAACGACAGGTATAATTGTGATGTCTTGATATAGGGTCTTCTTTTATTTTCTTTTTTTATTCCTTGTCAACTTTCAGTTCTTTTAATCCATAGTCCATCATCTTGTATCTTTATATTATTGCTTTACTACGGGAAAGCGGAGCATCCGAGTTTGGTCCCGAATACTAGGGGCTAATCGCAGGTAGTGTATTAGTTGGGTCCCGGATTTTTATAGTTACTACACTAGTTCCTGAATATTTTTTGGTAAGTACTATATTATACTAACATTTTCCTTCCCATTTTAATAGACTTAGGACTGTCTATGATCTATTAAGACCACAGGTATGGTTAAAAATGTATTTATAGTTTTTTTTTAGTTTTTTAGTTTCTTTTCCATTAAAATATAAATTATTAGAATTGTATTGGTAAAAATATTGAAAATGTTAAAAATCAAGTATAAAAATACTTAATATGTAGTATAATTAAAGCCATGTAGGTAAATGAAAAAATATTACATATTATATAATAAAAACAAAAATTAAATAATATTTTTTAAAAATTACTTTTGTGTTGGTAAAAATGTATACAACATTAATTTTACAAACATTTTTTATTACGAATATCCCAATAGTTATATTATATACATAGGTACTTTTCATTTACTTTTAAATTTAATAAAATTATATTGATATTATTGTATAATATTTTTATTACACCTATACTAACTTTCCAATACTATTATATAAAAATATTATTTAAATTATAAAACTTTAAAAAAACTGTGGTCCTTTAGTCCTGTGGTCTAAATAGATCATAGACAATCCTAAGTCTGTTAAAATGGGATAGAAAATGTTAGTATAATGTAGTACTTACCAAAAACTATTCAGGAACAAGTGTAGTATCTATAAAGATCCGGGACCCAACTAGTGTAGTAATTTTAAATTCGAGATCTAATTCGGATGCAGCCTGGGAAAGACAGTCCGGATTCGTTGTTTCATTTTTGTCACAGTTTGCACATTTGGTCTATTTTTGTACTTTGTAAATTCGCGATCTTTGTCCGGTGGCGCACATGTTATGTAAGCTTGTTTGTTTCTACTACTATGCTTTAGTATGTCTCCATATATTTAGCAGATAAAGCATTTCGATCTACTTATATTCTCTACTTAATTTTCTTTTTGTATCTACTTAATCAAAGTGTATTACTCAACAATAGTCAATGGCTGTAATTAACCCCTATTATGTCATCATTATTTAATTTTAAATTATGTTTATGATAACCGTTGTGTTTAATATATTATTTATTAAATAATAAAAAAAAATTTGTACCGTTAAAAAGTATTCGTTCAAAAAACACAATTATATTTTTATTTATAACCATTATTTTATGTAATTAAGAAATCGTATTTTATTGTTTCAAAAAACATTATCAATTACTATTTAGCTTAAAATAATAAAATATTAGTATTTCTGGCATAAAACCGCGTATTTGTTAATAAATATATATATATATATATATATAATATAAATTATAAAACATATACTAAAATCTCAATGTAAAATATTTTGCAATAGAATGTTTAAATATTAAAATGTATTTTAAAATAAAAATAGTTTTATAGACGCTAATAATAAATATGAAAATTATAAAATAAAAACATTCCACGTTACATTATAATTTTTTAATTAATTGTACAAAAATTTGTTAGGATTTGAAAGGCAACATAATATATGTATAATACAACAACTATTTTCGCAATGAAAATTGTATGATTGGTTGATCTTTGGTTGGGCTTTGATACAATATTTTTTATTAGTAGGAATCATCTATATAGAATACATGTGCTGAAAAAAATGTGTTGAGCTAGAGCGATTTAGGTGTACATAACATCATCTTTCTCATTGCAATGTACTTTTACAGCCAGCTCATTTATAATTATGAGAAAAAATTGCTGTTTCTTTTTTTAAGATGATATTTATCGAGAATAAGTCATTAATTTCACTAACTACGACCTTACAGCCTTGGCCTCAACATAAAGAAAATTGAGACCGAGTTTAATGTGTTCCGTATAAATCATTACGAGAACATGATATCTGAATTAATACCGCCTCAGTCCATCTAATGGGAATAATAGCAATATTTCATTAAACAAAATAAAAAAGAGGCCTCTGTTTTAACATTTTAATTTTTACTAGTAAATTTATTTAGGAGAATATTTTCGAGGTAAAGTCTAAATAATTTGTAATAGATGGCCAACAAAAAAAATATAATAATGCATAAGTTATATAATTATGCGAGAAAACATCTTTTCTTAACTCTTATTTTACTCTGAAGGATATGGTTTAATTCAGAAATATTATATATTAAATTTGATATTAGGTATTTAAGCTGTTATATTAATTTAAACGCCGTCGCAATGTTGACTATGTGCGTACGATTTTTATTATTAATTTAATAAACACAAAGACAGTATGCATAAAGTCTTTTTAAGAAAATCAGTGCAATCATGCAATGAAGACTGAATATATTATATTTTCATTGAAAACTGTTATCAATGTAGTCGCAGAAACGTAAGACATGTTTTTCGGCGAATGTCTAAATTTTTTCTGTACCGTTGTCAGTCAGAACTATGATAATTTGTTTTTATTTAATGAGTATTTTGATTAGAGTTTAAGAGTTTTTGATATTACATTACTACTCTTGGTTTCAAAAATAATTGAATTTCAGTATAAGTTATATAATAAATAAATTATAATCTTATATAGATAAAATATATTGAATACTTTTTTTTTATTTTCAAATCAAGTCGTTTGATTTCCTAAAAAAAAAAAATGTTTCATTTCAAAATGTATTCGATTTAAAAATCTAACGATGTAATAAACTTGTACACGTATTATATGCGGCATTATTTATATAGTACATGTAATTTAATCCATTTTAATTACTATACATAAAGTGAAAAGGGATGTCTGGTCTTATTTTTTACAAATACATCTCGAATTCATACGAATAATCATGAGAATACTGCTCGTTATTTCTTTAACTTTTACCTCGCACGCAATTCAAAAATCCTATGTTTTTTAATTCAATTACTCTATAATAACCACACTCCGTGCGGTTTGTATTCCTTCCACCACTACATAGTCTGTATAATATACTACTACTATTACTGCTACTATGTAATTTAAAAATACACCAACATAATGTATATACGTGTTGTGTGTGTGTGTGTGTGTGTGTGTGCGCGTGTGTACGCGTATGTGTGCTTGTGTGTGCGTGTGCGTGTGTGTGTGTGTATCTTTATTATTTGGCCAGAAATCCGGAGTCCGGAGAGTCGTTTTAACCAATCCCGTCTTGTTATCTAAACGACTAAAGTGCCGTGTGCACGATAGGCCGTGTGGCGGCAACGGGCTAAGTACACTAGGTTTTGATATTCTGTACGAGTTTTACCCTACGACGATATCCTTCCCGTTTTGACAATAGACAATAAACGGCGTATTTATATACATATGCTTGTATAATATATTGCCTGCGCACAATCGTGCTTACAAAAATGACGTTCTGTCAAATCTGTTGCCGCACGAAAAACCATACGACCGCATGTACAAAATGTGTTTACGGTATAAGACTATGAGTGACTAATAAAAAAAAAAAAATTAAAATAAAAGGTAATAATCAATTATTGTAATTTATTCCGGTTGTTCATGAAACGTTGAAGTTAATTTATTTAGGCAAATCTTCGAACAAAAAGAATACGATACTATATTGTTAGTTATCCCTCGGGTTGTTTATACGTAAAATATAGTTATAATATTGTGCATTTTTATTAATCGTAAAATACACATGCAAGATTTCTAGTACTTCACACTACTATATACGACACATTGATTAATATTGGCGGCAATAACATTTATTTTTAACTAAGAAAGCGTAGCAAACCTGTAATTATTGAGACCAGCCGTCACCCCTAAATGGTTATTAATGAAATATTTGATAAAGCAATGTTTAGTATTCCATATATTTTTTAATGGGTAAAGGTTTTTGCAAATTACCACACGTAAATGTCACTAGACGGTTAAATATTTTGGGATGAGAGCTTAATACGAGTAATAACAGCTATTAAAATAAATGTTTTTGACCGAAAACAACATTAGTAGTTTTTGAAAATCAGGTAAAAAATGTCAGACATTATAAAAATTACTTAATTTATAAAAAAAATGTATTATAAACATAGTCCAGCCTATTATTATTATGTATTTATTTTGTTAAGGTCTATAACATGAAAGAGCGTTAATAGTATCAACGGACATAATATAATAGATTTATGTTACTGGATAAACATGATTCCCGTCACTGCAAAGTCAATTTCGATTTCCGGTTATGACGCTAACATAGGTACCCGTTTGTATAACAGATTGTAACATTTAATTATCTGCAGTTCCATATGGTGGCCACGATGAACTCCGTACCAGTGATCTCGAGTAACGGTAGTTCACCTTTTGAGGAAGGTAAAAATATATCAAAATTTCCGGGTTAATCTGAACGCAAAAAAAAAAAAAAGAACCCGGCAATAGACTTAATATTATTCATCATTGTGATCAGAGGGTTGATAAACCACCTGTTTCCTTACCGCTAATTTACCTAACTCTCAGACGTATTTTTTTTTTATCATATTCAAGGTGGGTATAGAAATTTTGAATTGGCGGGGCCCAGGATATTATTATAATATTACGACACACAGAACCCGTTTTGCCTCTCAATTGTCATGTTTGGCCATCTCTTGTATGTATATAAATATATAATATGCAATGCAAGTCTCTTTCTTCTCAGGGGGTGTGGGAAAAATTCTTCAGTCGTAAAAAAAGGGTTGATTGCGATGTAAGAAAGAACAGGTGGCAATCATTATCCGATGACTTACCTCGCTGCCGCCGCTGGTCTTATATAGTTTTTTCATTTTGGCCTTGAACCCTTGTGCCCTCTCGAAACAGAACAGAGGGAGTAAAAACCACTAATACCGCCCCCAACACGAAGATAAATATTCATCGATGAAAAAACGCTGTTACGGCCCACGCTGCATCAAGTAAGACAAAAAAAAAAAAAAAAAGTGCAAATCAACTACTCACAAAAAACACCAACATACAGTTAAAAAATTAATTTGTAAATAACAAAATGCATTGCTACGAGTAATATGTATGTATAATTGTTAATCGTTTACTTAAAATATTCATAAAAATACGCAGGTTATTTACATTTCAGTACGTTCATTATGATGATAAATGCCTATTTGCGTATTATACAAACCAATAAGCCATTATATAAATAATTTAAACGTAAGTTATTAATATTTATGTAAATTGTACTTTTACAAAAATAGCTTTAACATTCACGCTACAGTAGCTTTGATTTATTTTTTGAAATTCGTATAATGACTCAATGCAAATCATAATATAATAATTGAATACAACTTTTCTAGTTATTATTGAAGGTTTTAAAATTATAATGAATATTATTATTTAAAAGATAAAAAACTAGTAATTAGACACTTTTTTTTTTTTATGGACAATTATTTAGGATAAGTGTAAAATTATAATACGAAAAATAATCTCCATTATAATATAAGTGATAAAATATATTTTTAAATGCTTAGTGTAAAGCTATTATAATCATAGATCAGTGTTAAATTCGATTATATCAGCGGTTTTTAGTTCATTCGGTCGAATAACATTTTTGTCAAAACCAATAAAATTCGTACTCGGAGTCATATTGCTATCGAGAATTAATGAACAGCAATAATGAAGCATTATAATATAATGTATATATATTGTATATAAGTATACAGTATTATAGACTGTTGACTTACATAATATGTGAATGATATGATTACAGTATGTTTGTATGTGTGTCATAATTCATTGGCCATAGTAAATATAGACCATTAAAAATACAGTAAAATACTTTCGGATTCAACTATATTAGCATTGTTGACCATTGTACCAATGATAATGCATATAGCTTTTTGTTTTATCATATTTTAACATTGGTAAAAATCAAGAATAACAACAAATAAAATGTACTCAGAAATACACAAATTACTTCTCAAGTGTTTTTTATATCGTTATGCATTACTGAACTATCCCAATCATTTTTTTTTTTACATTATTATACGTGATATTCTAAAATACTACTTATCACTTATTTTCGATTTAACATTGGAACCATTATATATAATATTTAATTATTTTACAAGTTTGTATTTTAACGATAATGTTTCATTAGAATTCGATAATTTGTTTTTTTTTTAACTTTTAAAAAGCATAAATTATGATATTTCCAAAATTACTATTTTCTTTGTTACATAATTCATTATTAATTTTAGTTCAGAAATAACTATATGGTGGTTTAACACGCACAAGTGTGCTATAAAAAATTTTTTTATAGGGATAACATACTGGACAAAAAAGTGAGAACACTTGATTTTACTATAAGCATATACTGAGCGTGTTATAAGAATATTGTGAAAAAGGCTTATTGAACCAATCAATCTACACTAAAGTAAAATTACAAGTCTCCCAAACTTCAAAGAATGCCTATATCCAATACCTAAATAAAAAAAAATAGATTGTTTATTTTTAATTTCTTCTCAGAAATAATTCAAAATTAATGTCTAACAATTCGTCTGCATCAAATTCTATTTTACACCGAAAGAACAATACACTTGTTTCTTATAAGTGGTAAATTGGTATTGGTGTGCATTCCAAATTTAATATATTTCACTTGAAAATCTGAATTCAGTAAGAATAATTTTTAAAACCGTTTAGCTCCTCCCTTCCCAACATTTTCATTAAGTACGACCATGGGCTTTTTATAATTATGGAGTCACTAATATTATGTCATCATCGTGTATAGTAAACAATACTCAAATATCAAATAAATCCATACCAACTGCAAAAATATTTTAATAAAATACCTAATAGAATTATATTCATATTCGTTGATTCTACGTTGTTTGTATTTTTTACTTATTAATATGCATAAGATAATTTGACGAGTAATGAAAATAAAAAAATGTACTTTTGAAAGTTTGATGTGTATTTTAATTCTAATAGCTTCTTAGCTGGTTTCAAATTATTTTAAATTGGTTTCAAAATTTGACTTGGGATTGACATTTTATCAAGTATGAAGTACGTTTCCGTTGAAAATGCTAATGTTCTTTTAATTTTTATACTTTTTCCATACTGTCTGTATAAAGGAAAAATAAATAATTTTTAGCTACTAATCATTACGAGTACTTAAATCTCAACGCACACGACTGTTAAAAGCGAATATTCTTCGTCTGTTGTGACTCGCAATCCATCCGTCATCACGCCACACATGTCTAATAATCTAAATGGATCTCTGTGAGGCTTAACCTTAAGAGCGGTTATAGGTTATCAAAGGACACATAGGAAGAAGAAAAAAAAAGAGCAAAGATAATCAGAGGGCTGCGATGAACAATCATTTACGTATCATTATACTACATTCGGACTAAACGAAGACGGCGTAATGTAGATAAAAACACAATTTTATCACGTATGCGCCATGTTCGCGATAAAGCACAATCCAGAACCATAAACCGATGTCCAAAGGTCGACCTTTGTTTTATCAGCACGGTAATGTTTTCGGCATTTTCACTATGTGGTCCGCGCAAAACGTCAATTAATGTTTGATCGCCCGCAGCAATTATTTCAACGTGCACGTCCGCACTTTTAAACAATCAGCTGTGTCGGAAAAAATAAAAATAAAAACAAAACGAAAAAGTGCGTTTAAAGAACATCGCGTTGAACACGACGACGCGACTGACAAAATCGTCCTTGCATTATGTGCTAAATCAATTACTCGAGAACTCACTGTGTCGTTCCATACATGGTTTCACAATGGTACCAGTTTAATTGCACGCGCATACGCATTATTAAAAATGTGAAACACTTAATGGGTTTCGAATTAAAATCAAATAATCACCGGTTCGTCATCGCGTGCAAAGCCATAACGATACAGTCGCTCGACGAAAATGTGTCCCAGTAGTATACGAATTTTTTTTTCGACCGCTGAAAACTGTGATAAAAAAAAAAAAAAAAAACCAATGCGCTCTCGTAACGTTATGACGTGCACCGCGGGCTCACGTGATGCCGGATAACAAGTGCATTTTTGTGCACGTATATATGTATGAATTTTATCCTTTTGGTTTTCGCCTCGGAAACGGACCGGTAAAACGATGATTTATGATGGCCACCGAGGCGACCGGGGGGGGGGGGGGGGGGGACGCGCGTACCTACGCGAGACACTGACAGTCTCGGAAGAAAAATAGCGTACCCGGGGTGTCTCATTAGCACGCGGGGCCCGCGTACACGTTACGTTGCTCCTCCGCCACCTCCAACTCATCGGGCGCGACCGAGTACGATGCGTTTAGGTACGCGCGGTTGTACGGTTTTAACACCTGTACGCCGCAGATACCGTGTATAGGGCAAGGTGAATGTGTGTGTAGTACTATATAATACGCGTACATTTGAATGCCATTATTCTTGCCGCCGGTTAGATCATCAGACATCTGCCGGTGATGACCTCTCTTGGCTGAGCAAGCAGCACAGGGACGCCGTAGATACGATCCGACGGCGAGGTAAAGGATTGTGTTGCGTTGAGAAAACGATAGAAAACGAAAAAGAACAAAAAAAAAAAAAACAAGAAAAACAGTACCCGTACACGGAGCGTTGACGGATAATTGATATAAATCGACTGGCTGCGTACTACGACCGCGACGCGTACCCGTCTGCTGGCGAAATCCTATTGTCGTGCCATTCGTTCCGTGTAAAACACACCCCGCGTGTAAATGAGATTGAGAAAACCGTGAGAATAATATTGAAAACTGTGTGAAAAAAAAACAAAAAAAAAACAAAAAAATTGAAAATTAGGCGATATCCTTTTTTTTTTTTATACATATTTTTTCATCAACCCTTTAAATTGCTGTATGTCGTCTGTGTGTACGAGTGTGGGTCCCCCCCGTGTCGTAAAAAACATGCGCGTTCTGGATGTTTGTATTGTTTGTACGTGTGCGTGTGTGCGTGAAAGGTGTGCTGTTACACCCCCGCGCAATTATCCGGCGGCTGCGTACCACATGTACACATATACGTACAGTGTATCCACACGACGTCAACGATAGAGGGAGTGAATTATTATTTTATTTATTAATTTTTTTTTTTATATTTTTTTTTCCACCACTTTTTACCGTCGCTGAAACCGTCGTTTTTTGACTGCTAAAAAACATGTAAAAACCAATAAACGCGCGCGTTATGACGCGCGCGCGCGTGTGTGTGTGTGTGTGTGTGTGTGTATGGGTTTACGTGAGTTTATTCCCGCGAAACCGCACCGCAGTCAACCGGTTCGTCAATGCACGTTGAGTTGCCGCTCATGTTCGGCCAGGCTCTCGATATCGATTTGGTGCCGAAATTCATCTCGTGATCCAAGCCTATGACACACCGCGCACGCACGCGGACCATGGGCAACGTGATGTTCGACTTACACTTTTCGTCGTGGCAATAATCGGACCGATCGTCGGCAGAGTAACGACGATTAAACGACGAGCGGTTTAAGACGTTTTATCAATATAATAATAAATACCATTTAATTAACGGATATGCAATACCATGAAAAATGTGAGCACTAGTTTGATCGAAGAGAAAAAAAAAACACTTAATTAAAGTATTATAATTGCATTGTAGATGCGTATTGTAACTTCAACATGGTATTATGTCACATTTCCATAAGCACAAATGTATCTGATAGTTAATTGTGGCTTTTTAACGTTGAATAATCCGGTTAATCAAACCTTGTTGGTATATCTTGAATAAATACATGCAAAATCTATATAACTACTTAATAAATTATAAAATTTATATTACGTTCTCTGGGCACGTGTCAATCTTAACGTTTAAATCTGCCTGAAAGTAAAATTAATTATTAATGGATTTTATTTTATTTTTTTTTGTTATTATTTTTTCATTATTTTTTTAATTTTGAGTTTTATTAAATACATTTATTATTATACTAAAACTATAATGTGGTGGTATTTAAAAATTAAAACAACTAAATTGGTCAAGCTATTTTTTTGTACTGGAACTCGATCCATTCCAATAATCAGAATTAAATATTGAACCTGTATTTGTAAATAGGTATATGTTAAAAAGTAATAAATAATAATGATAAAAATTATAGTAAAATCAATGACACGAATACACAATCATAGAACCTATACGGATTTAATGAATAATCCATTATAACAGTATTGTTTTATCTGTATGCGGAAATCAATCGTAAATAACGATGGTATTATTTACACATATTTACATAATTATACATTATTTAGGCAATAATGTTGTGAAATCGATTTACCACGAAGTGTGAGATCAAAAAGTGTAAGAAGTTATTAAAGGACTACACAATCAAAATAAAACCAATTTTATTTAATTTTGTGAAAATAAGGTGCTTAAAAAAAAATTAATTTTGGTGGTCTAAAATTGTTGTCAACAAAGTCTTCCGTGTTTAAATATAAATCGCATTTTACGCGTGACGTCATAAAGTCACACCATTCGACGAGTCCTATCTAAAATACTCGTGTGATATTTATTTAACGCGATTGAAATAACTTAAGGGCAATATTGACTTCAGATAAAAATTTATTAAAGTACATTTATTTAAATAATATGTATTTCTTTAACCTATTGTACTTTACGTAGTCTTAAAATTTGTTTCAGGGTAGTTTATAGAAATGACAAAAAAATAAAAAAAATTAAGTAGCAAACATAAGCAATATTATAATCTGTTATTAAAGTTTAAACTAATAATTTATTATAATTAAATATAATGTAAAAACTCAATTAAATCTAAATAAAAAAAATCTCACGAAAACATATATTAATTTAAATAAAAATACATATAATATTCGTCATTGAGTTAATATAATTATCATAAGGTTAATAATATATTTAAGTAAATCTTGAATATTTTTTGGATTTGAATTCTTCGTACGGACGACAAGGTTTTTAATAAATATATTTTATAATGTTTGTATTGCATTATTTTTGCACATCAAACTGACGTGGTATAATTACTTTTTTATCTCTGATGATAATTTTAAACGTTATATAATTTTTCCAATTTTTTTGAGTTATAGTGTAAAAAATGTTTACTGTACATCGTCCTAGTGGTTAAGAAAACATATTTTCCTCCTATTAATATTTTATCAGTACTATTGTTACAGTCGAATATTGCTAATATTGATTGCAAAAACATACTACTGAACTATAAATTCCTAACGTTATTCTGAAAAAAAAAACGAATTATATGATGTTTTTCAAAATCCGTTATTCGTGTAATTTATTTTCTATTGAATCCATTGAACATAATATACAACATGAAGTATGTAAGTTGCTAGTTTTTAAGTTGTATCATTGATTTTAGAATATATTAAAAGTAGTATATTCTAAAATCAATGGTTGTATATACCAATTACTTCTTGTTCTCAATCTATTCAAATATATTTACCCACCTTGATTTGAATTAATGTATGTATTTATGGATTTTCTTTACATATAATTTCAGTTCTTATATTGTATATAATAATTACAAACTGATTATTATTTAGGTTTGCATTTTATCAATTTTTATTTTTTGTCATTCCTACAAACTATTAGAAAATAAATTTTAATACTATGAAAAAAAAAAAAAAAAAACAATAATTTGAAGAAAAATATAACTTTTATATTAACGATATGAAAATAAAGTAAAAATTAAACTTTATTTTTATTATTTCCTTAACATTTTACTATATAGTACCATAACCATATATAATATTAAGAAACTACATTTTTGAAATATTTATTTATTAATTTATTAATTTATTTATTTTTAACCATGAATTACAGTTATTAGTTTCCTAAAAACCATGGTTTGAAGTGTTTGACTTAAAGATGAGTGTACCGCGAAGCCAAACTTCAAACTTATAAAGTTTTATAGTATTTCAGTTAAAGCAAATTATGTGGTAAACGTATTAAAATAATTATGTTAGTGCTAAGATGAGGGGTATGAGTTGCAGATTTTATTATATTATAAAAGCGTAAGGAAAAATGGCTATTTGACTAATTGCCACCCTATAGAAAAGTATTAGTTCCACATAATATGTATACACAATATAATGTAGATGTATTATTGTATTATATAAATATTATATAACACAAATTATACATAATATAAACGTTATATATATGTATTAAAAAAATTGTGGAATATATAATGATATGGCATGTAGGTATTATGTCAGCCACAAGTTATATGTAATGCGGATTGCACGATGGTCCACTATATTTGTTGGTGTGTGAGTAGTATGAGTATGATATACATTATGCACTAACTGACACATATAAATCATAATACACAAGGTGCGTCATCGCTGATGGTATAAATAAATGCGAGAGCAGCAGTCGCCGCTTGTGCTCATAGTTCAAAAGTCGACAAACGATTAGTCCAAGTGAACGGTGAACGATTTGTAGATAAGTCAAACGATTAATCCGTAAAATGAACGGTGAACGATTTGTTGATAAGAGGAACGAACTAACTTTTCATCGAACGAACGATTCGTGCATAAATATAAATAAATATAAATAAAGTGAACAATGAACAAGTTCAATTTATGAACGGATCACCTATGTGAACGAGAATTCCCATTATTACTTCATACTAATGTACTTTAATGACCTTTACTTTAAATCAATTTTTCTCTATAGTTATTTTAATTGTGCGAAATAAAAATCACTTCTGAGCTTTAGATACGGCTCATTGGACGTTGTGAATTTATGACGTCACACATAGACTCAACTTGCATTTAAACACGGAAAAAATAGTTCAACAATTTTTAGACCACAAAATTATTCTTTTTAAATAATTTAAAGAATAAACAAAAATAAAATATTAAAATAAAAATATTTGGTTGTATAGTCAGTCCTTTAAAATTCGGTTTACTCTTACATAGTACTATTAAACCGCAAAAAAGTAGGTATCATCAAAATATTGTTTCTATATTATAAAATAATTGATCTAACAGATTTCTTCTTTATCAGTTAGAGCAATAATTTATAGCAATAGTTATACGTTTTGTTCTAGTAATTATTAGCTAAATTATTTTCTGTTATTTTTGTTGTGTAAAAATAATGTTTAGATATCAATCTCAGGTTTTTGTTTTAAAGAAACGCACAGGAAATATTCAATAATTTAAGGTTTTTTTACCAGTCATTTTCAATACATCACTTAAGTTTGCGTGTGGCACTAGTTTGTTCGTAAGTGCTCTTTAGACTAATTTTATGAAAATATTTCTTTTGAAAATTATTATAGTCACCAGTCAGATAATTGCATGATATTTAAAATAATACAAGCGTCTGGTAATGAGATATCATCATCAATGAACTCATATACAATGTGTTGTAGACGTTATGATTGAATATTTCATTCCTTCTAGCTGATCTAAATTATTACTTGAGTTTAGAAAAATGCCCCTGAAATCAATAAATAATATATAAATACTAAAATATGACATTGTAGTTTTATTTTTATTAATAACAAATATTCATATAGATGCTTATTTAAAATATTTCTTGACAAAAAATAGTTTTATTAATTTAAAATGTATTTAATGAATGTTAACAAATTCTTAGTCACTGATGTTCTCGAGTTGAATAAAAATTAGTAATAATTTGGATACTGTTCGAAAGGAAAAAGGAATTTTTACGCATTTTATTTTTTACGTGTTATTGTTTGAACATTTTTTGATGGTGTTCAATGTTGAAATATTACGAAATTTCGTAAAGAAAACTGAAAAATATAAACATATTTAAAAACAATAAATTACGCATATTTACAGTATGATAATTTGAAAATATATATTTGAATATATCGTGCAGGTGGCACTGGCTAGGTTCTCGGAGTAATTATTTAAAAGTATTATTCATTCACGAAATCCGTCACACAGCAAATATAATTGTTTTATCTGTATCTTATCTGGAAACTAATATTATGATACATTATTTTAAATTCATTTTTACACTCCAATCTAGCGAGTTTTGATGAACTAGGCGTTGTTCCGTAGGCACCAAACCGTTGTTCGGAGAATATTGTGTTCCAATTATAATATAGGTATCTAATTTTTTTTTTAACTTTTGACCGCCGGTGGTTATATGTACGCACAGTGAATACGTTATCTTATACGTATATTTTTATAAAGATGTTGTTACCGTTTTATTCACGAAGGAATAACCTGCTAATCAATGTCGAAGATATAACGCGTGTATAAAGATACGGCCGTTTAGTCGTCGGTGCTTAGAAGTGGTACGTAAAATAATACTTTTACCGACCGGTAAAAATTGACCTATAATTTATGGACATGTAAAACGAAATAATTCATTATTTATTTATTATTCCGCGAAACGATTCAGAACGAGCTCGACACATTGGTTTGAGCAAAATCAAGACATTCAAATTGGACAGTGAAATCGGAATCGAAGTCACAGCGCAGTGATGACCTACATATAACCTTGGAAAATAAATTTGACAACAATTTCGAAATGTTATTTTTTATAAAACAGGTACTAGTGTTATAACAAGACTACTGTACAGCCGTCGTTTTACCGTAGTGTGGATCAATAAGTGTAAAATTATTCGAGCGGTGAATTTGTAAGCGAAACTTCTTCATCGCGAGGTTTATCTAAATTATTTTATTATTGTTATGTGAATCGTGCGGACGGCGAAAACAATAATTATTGCACGAATCAACGTTTCCATTACGAAAAATAGTTTTAAACATTTCAAAGGAATTTTACGCGGTGCACAATTAAGCGGTAGACGCACACGTACATCATAAAGATAAGGACGTGTAATTTATTTCATCAAAACACTCGGTTTTTTTTTTTTCTTTCCGTGAACCGTCCCAACAAAAGATGTGTTGTACACGAATAATAACTGTCATCGCGATAACGGACTTATCGGGCGGTATGTGTATTATAGCTGCTGCAATAATACCATATTGGTCGCGATCAGAACGACACAATGTAATCAATAGAAGATGACGGCGGCGGCCGCGTGTGGTCGAACACGCACAAT
The DNA here is from genome assembly GCA_034509805.1 of Sipha maydis. NCBI lineage: Eukaryota > Metazoa > Arthropoda > Insecta > Hemiptera > Aphididae > Sipha > Sipha maydis. The sequence goes on from JASXSY010000168.1 coordinate 25,933, forward strand.
ACGTTTTATTGATTCCGTACGGTCCATTATAATCATATTTTTTCACATGTGCAACACTTGGAAAACCTTGAACTGTATCAGTGTCAAAATGATCCAAATATAATGGTTGTGTACGCTTGTGCGCGTGCGCGTGTGTGTACGCAGAACGACTATCTCTTTTCTCCGTTTGTTTTTACAATCGTTTTGATGATGGCCCGCGCAGCAGCAGATGCTCACCACCGCCAACTGGACTAGTGCGTGTGTAAATAATATTAACGCCAAGATCTGTGCGGGCACGTCCAGAACAGCATTTTTTGTCGTGTAAATGTTGATTCTCTCCTCATCAGGACCATGAAAACCTTTATACAATGATAAATAATTATCGATTAAATACGTGTCCATACGTTTAAGACGAGATATAGACTTTCTATGATGTTGAAATCGCTTTTCAGTATTGCATTTTAATTACTGAGAATGAAAGTGTATGGGCCAGCACCTATGAAAATGTAATAAAAAAAAATAGATATATTTTATTAAAATAAATAATATTAAAAATAAAATCCCTAATTCCCTAAAAAAAATACGGAGGAGAGCCGTAGACTGGATTCTGTCGAATAATTATTGTTGTTCCCGAGCAAGACGCCGGACGGTCGAAATGTTGTAAAACGTTTCACGTGTCACGTTTACACGCGAATCGGCTGGTCGAACGTTCGGAATAATAATTTCCCACTTCTTTTTCGGCATTTACAGCTATATCTATTATTGTGACGACGCGCCGTCATCGGATCGTTTCGTGTTCTCTTCGTCTCTTAATTTCGTCTCGTAGCTGGAAACGCGGTAAGTAACATTTGTCGGCAAAACGTCCGGGTCCCCCGGGGTCGGCGGTAGTAAATCACATCAAAAGAGAGAGAGAGAGAGAGAGAGAGAAGAACACGTACACCTATGTACACTGCGGCACACACCGCTATTATTATTGCCACGCCGAAGCCAACTCCACACGTAGCACTAAATGTGCGGGCCTTTTGTCCGCAATTTCTCGGGGTCTCGGTCGCCTCGCAATAAATCTCGACGCGCGCGAGGGACACGCACCATTTCTAGCGGTTTTTTTTTCGACCCAAAATATTATGACCGATTAAAGGAATACACATACATCGTATTATTATCATTATTATATACGAGCAATGTACGGTCAGAGACGGCGACGACAACACGTCCCTCGGTCTACATGGATTTCATCGTTCCGTGACAAGACGTTTAGTGGTCCATGAACGCATCGGCGGCATGGTGGCGGCGATGACGGTGGCGGCGGTAATGGATAGAGGGGGAAATTAGAGGTGCCCTTGTGCTAATGACTGCACTGCGACGGTGTACGCGCGAGGGGTCGTCGACGCTTATAACCCTTCCGCCGTCTTCAGACGGTTTTTTTTTTTCCTCTTATTATTTATTTTTTATGGCCTTGGAATATTCGGCTACGGCAGCACTTGTCTCGCTCGGCAGCGGCGGGCCTTGCCATATAATAATAATGATAATAATAATAATGAAAACCAGTTCTACTGCATCCCAAACAAACCAGTCACAAACATCTTATAGCTATTTTTTCTCCCTTCGTCTGACTACGATGACGACGACCTACACGCACGTATAGAGACCGTATTGGTACACACTGAAACGACAGAGAAAAAAAACACACACCCTTTTTTCTAAAATATATAAAAAAAAAAAAAAAACTTTTTATTCATGATAGATTTGCTCGCAGACGATGATTCGTCGTCTGCGTTGTAATACGGTAAGATAAATAATAATATTTTTATGCACGGAGAGTGGAATTTTAATGGTTGAAGATAAACACACACACACATACACACGAAACCTCATCTCCATATCCCTTCCTTTACCCCGTAACGTCGTTGGCCACTGTCTCGCTCCGTTGTTCTCGCTTTCACTCACCGTGAACGATCACCAGACATAATCAAAGAAACACCAACAATAGTGTCTGCGGTGAAATTGAATTTCCCCGTCCGTTATAATATTAATAATGATAACAATAATATGTGGTGCTAAAAGCGATATCCCGGCAAACGTGCAATCGATTTTATCTTTTGCACGTAATGACTTGACACTTGGCCATAAAAACTACAGTTTTTTTTTTTTTTATTCTCGGTCGATTGTTGGCCGAGGGGAATACACACGTACATTTGATATGTTATTTTCAGCCTTCAAATTCTTCGCACTGCAGCGATTATGAGAGTACTTGGCCGTGTAGGATAACCACTCGCGTACAATAATAACAATAATATCTAGTTACAAAACCATGTGTTACACGATAATAGTTACAGACACCCAAGACGTCGAGAACCGCGTCGAAAGTTTAAATCTGAAAATAACATGCAACAACATGATTTCATCCGCGTTAATATCATAAACATTTGAAACGACTGATTGAAAAACTACCGACCTACATAGTGCGTTTTTGAGCCCTGTATCGCGACTAGCGTTCGATTCCCGGTTTGGCTTTATCCGATTTCGACGGTTCCCACACAGGTTCACGTGACTTAACCGACTTTAACCGCACTGAACACATGTTATCGATCGTGCCATATCACTTGTTAATCAACCTAAGTGTGCGTCCGAAAAACACGAGTAATTAATGTACAATGTTTATATGGATAATTCACTATCACGCGTACATACTGTGATCGTAATAAAATCTATTATTAATACATAATTACGGTCCTTGGTCATTAAAAACTGTTTGTTATATTAAATTATAATATCTCCAATAAAATGATGTGAAATCATTTATAGCAATCATTACGACGAATTCGAAGAATTTGTTGGTTTTGAATAACAATTTAAAAAAATATTGCAATCGTTATTATATGTTGATAAAAATTGTGGTAATAATAATTAATCGATTTACATAATACCAAGAGGAAAAATGTAAGTCATAAGGTTTTCCGGCTTGGCTATAGATGGTAAGAGTCGTTTCACTGTAATATCAATAGGTCAAATCTATATTTATAATTCGTTTCGATGAAACAAACTGTTATTGTGGTTTGAATAATATACTAGGTACACAGGAATTAGAAATGCGTAATTTTAACTGCATTTGGTGGTAAATGCGTGTACGTTTTTCTTTATCTTTTCTTTTTTTTTTTTTTTAATTTTTTCTTTCTAGAAAAACCATTTCGATTAAAATATTCCGGTAACAAAGTAATCATAATGTTGTCTGAGACATATGTAGTCAAACTGTAGTTGAAGATGAAGTCCAAAAAAAGGTCGTGTTCGTGATGTTGGGAAATTAAACTGTAGTTTAAAGTCCACTTGCTCGTTTATCCCTTGTACGGCAACAATAGTTTTAATTTATAATATAATATAATTATTTTCAACTAGTATTCAAAATACGAATAATAATATATTAGATCCATGTTTAAAATTTGAGATAATATTGGTAATTTGCTGATTGAAAGTATCCATTTCTAAATATAAAAGGTCTAGAATATGTAATTATGTATTTTATAAACTGATATAAAAGGAAACATAATTTTGTAAATTTTATATATGATACAAGTTAAACCGTGTTCTGCATGAAGATAATCTAAATCACAAGTTAGGATAATTTATGGTAACCTATTATTAAGTTTTTTTGTTTAAATCACCGTATTGCAAAATGTAGTTATTATGTGTTCGTTATTTTTAATGAAAAATATCAAATAACTGTTTGAAAACGCATCGCACTGAAGTGTTTATTAGGACTACTGTATTTATACTATCGAGGTCGTTCACACTCGGCCACTTTTTAAATTTTTTTGCATTCGATCATTGCCAAATGACCTACTTTCAAAAAAGTTTCTAACACTCGTACGCGAATATTAAATTGAATTTCACATCAGAATAATCAAAATTACGCAACTGTTACATAACGCTAAAACGGCACAATGTCGCAAAAGAATGACAAAAACTTTCATCGAGGTGTCGACAGTACACGTGTAATACATCGATTTTAAGCCTGATTCATACAGGTCAGGTACAAATTTATCCTAAACTATGTATAAATCAATTTTTCAATGATAAACATTTTAAATTTGGCTAAAGGAAAAAGCTTATGATTACATTGATTATACTCAATCTCAAATTTCAATTATTCTATTATCGGTTAAATAATGATTGACGAATGCAATCAAGATATTATTACTAATTACGCAGATTGCTGATGATAAAGTACTTTTAGCTTATTACAAATCTGAAAATATTTCAAAATTGATTATATAGTTTTGAACCTTATTACTGGAACAGTATAAATAAAATAAGTGTCATAATTTAAAATTTATATTCAATAATTATTTATTTATGTGAAAATATATGACTAGTATAATACTGCGAAGACACTTGTATTTTATATATTAATACTCATATCGATATTGAAATAATAACATTATCGTATGATAAACGAGTACAACTTTAGCAAATAGAACGGTCTTGCAATTGATTTCCAATTGGATATATGGTGCAAAATATGCACGTAATATCGATAAAAAATAATAATTTCTACGTCCAATATTTCCGACGGAAGTAAAACATGATTATGTAGTAACAATCGTTTCTTACGTACCTAATAAACAAACGAGCGAATACAGGTTTTTGATTATAGACATTCATATTTGTACATACAGAGAAATTCTGTATATCTTTGTGTAGGTAACAGTCATAATATTGTTTTTTTTTTCAAATCAAAATATTAGAAGAGTGAAGTTTTATTTTCGGCTCGTAGAATTTATTTTTATTTTGTTTTTTTAAAGTCTTAAAGTCTTCACACGTGAACCGTTGGGTATTTACTATTTATCATTGCGGTGAAGACGTGTTTTAAATTGTATTTTGTAACCTAAGTTTTCGATGGTCTCGAATTACGCATATCTTCCAGTTCAGAAAATGTTTGTTTTACCATACGTATGAGAACCTTATATATTATGTAGTATGACATATTGAGTTACCAATTACCAATCGATATTTTACGTTTTAAATGTATAAATATATGTATACCCTTCTATGTATTATTATATGTATAATGTCTCAATATTATATTTTATTTTATATTTATGTACGCGGAACACAGAAGACGTTGTTAGATTGTGATCACTGATCGCTTTCATGATGAAGAAAAAAAAATAAACAAAATCGAGTACCCAGCGGCCGCACCTGCAGTCATATACACACCTTTATTTTTTATTTTTTATGTATATATGTTTATGTAGGTATAAATATATACATGCAGAGAGAAAGAGAGAGATAACTACAGACAGTAGGTACGTTTTGATAAACTCGGTCGAAACAAATGCAAATAAAACGTACATAATAATTATCACCCTCTTTTTTATTTCTTTTTTTAACACACCGAATACATATATATATACTTTTGTTTACCTCTACAGTGGTAGTGCGCGAGTTTACGGCAGAGAAAAGGCAAACACCCCTTTCCTATTGTTGTTCAGTCGCGCGGAGGCATATACGCGTGGGCGGGATGAAATCCTAACAGGTGCCGCGCGATCATTGTCAAGAGCTGACAAGAATAAAATGAAATCCGTAAACCATTACTATATATATATATATATATATATATTACCATATATATGTGTGTGTGTGTGTGTACCTGCGTACACATCGGGGAAAATGATAATCGTAGAACAGCAACGGTGAAATAATGGGTGTTTTTTTTTTTTAATGAACCTCTACTTGCGGACCTTGTCGACGTCTGATGCAGTTGCTGTGCAGTGTCTAGATCAGATCGGCCGGGTTAATGGTGGATGTTGGTTAACGGTATACCTGTACGCGTACATTTACAGATGCGCAGACGGGCCAAAAGGGTTACAGGCAAAATATTGTATATACATACCCTCCAGGGACAAGGTAGGCGAAAATCGATGGGGTTAAATGTATAATAAAACAACGGTACATTTGCCGGTTCCCACGACCGTACAGTAATTTTCTTCTATATATCCTTTTTTTTTTCATATGGGTGTGTTGATGAAGAGAATGAGGACGCAAGTGAACTTCCGGAGGAAGACGAAAATGGCAAATAATCTCCAGCCGGAACTTCGACGTTTTCGGGGGAGTGTTCTAAGTAGTCTTTATATTCTGAACATATAGTATTCAGTGTATTCATCAACGCATTGTGCACAAGTCGTAATACTTTAATCGTACACACAGTTCATCATTCGATTAAACGATTCTTATTACATATATTAATTTGTTCATAAAAAATACCATAAGTATTGTATTCGTATCCAGTGGCGTTCTCAGGAATTTTTAATTATGGATTCGGGGGAGGGGGGGGGGTTAATAAAAATCAAAGAGTTTTTACTATCACTTATCAGTAAAATATAATCAAACTTTTTTTTTGTGGAACAAATATATTTATGTATTTTGTAACTGTAAATAAAAATTATACAATGAAACAATGAATTTGCATATACCTCACAAATAACTACAAACTGATTGAAAAAAAAGGCCATTGAGAGGAGTTAAACCTCCTGATCCTCCTATGAGTGGGCTCATGCTTTTATTGGTGGGTTGAAAATGTACTTCAAAAACATTTTATACCGAACATACAATGTTATACGTGAACATATAATAAACGTTCCATTTTTCGGGTTTCTTGAAAGATCATGAAGGATACATTTTAATGTATACCAACGAAAATAATATAACATTTAATTTAGGTAGAGGAAATATTCTTTTATTTTTATTTATGATAACTCTTAAGAAATTTAATAATAACATTACGAATTAGAATTTAAATCCTTTGGTTATTTGAAATTAACGGACATATATTTCATATGTATGACATATATAGTAGAAATAAACGTCAACATTTATAATCGATTTTGATGAAGGACCATTAACATGTCAATATAAATAACTGATTAGATTTTCTATTGATTAAAAGAATTAAAATTTATAGTTAAGTAGTTTTATTAAATAAGGGTAGTTATATAAATTATATTCTTAGTTTTAAAAGTTTTTATTGATCTTTGGTTATTACATTGTATCAATAATTGAATAAATGTCAAAAAATATTTATTACTTTAAATTTTTTTTTTTACAGCCAAAATTTAAGACACTGTCCATGTTATACGTATAGAACCATAAAGATATCGCAAAACTAAAAAAAAAACTATAATTCATACTGTACCACTACGTGTACCTATTTTAAATCATATCAAATCTAGTTTAACCCCATTCCGTTTTTCCCTTAACACTTAAGTTTAACATCTTTATTCGCTTTCCCATCAGCTAAAATATATACACATGTGCTAAAATAAACCCTTTCATTTTATTTTACACAGCTGCAAACGATTTGTTTAACATACGTTTGACGTTGTCTGTGTTAGTCGCAAGTAATATATGACTCGCCTATATGTCCTTGATATATACAACATTATATAACGTTAACATAGTAGTATTTAAAATTGTTTATAAGCATTTTTCAGAGCTTTACCAGTCGAACATCTTACATTCAAAATGACTTCAAGTTTTCTCAAAACTTCTTCTTTTTCGTCTTCCTCCCAATTATTTGAGGTCGGACATCCTTATTCTTAACCTCCACTCGTCTCGATTTTCTACAAGTTTACTCAAAACTCATCAGGAAATTATAAATTGGTAATTCCAACCTAAGAACACTGTGTAGAAAGTAAGGTTATACTATGAAAATAAAAATACAGCTATTAATAATATTTCGAATAAGATTTTAAAAAAAATCAGATATTTTAATGTAAGTGACTGGACATAACCCTATATATTTTCCCTAAAATAAATTTATTAATAACAAAACACTGTAAGGTTATGTTTATTTGTTATAACGTGGACTGGCCAAACTAAATACACCAAGTTAATTATATTATTAAAAAAAAGTAAATAGTTTAAACAATATTCAAAAAATAAATAAATAGGAGTATACATACTTAAAAGTAAATTTTGATTTGACACAAAATGTTCAAAACTAATCCTCATTTTATTTTTCAGATTAAAAAATAATTATTATAGGTAATACAGGAGTCCAAATATAAATGCGTAAAAAACCCATATTAACATATCGATCGTAGAAACATACAATCGTTGATAACTGTTTGCTCGACAAACCATTAATATTACAATTTAAAATACACACAGTCAAGCAGTCAAATGCACAAATGAATACGACGCAGTGATAATTGCAAAAAAATAAAATAAATATTTGATGGACACGTGACGTATTATGATAACCATATTGATTGTTTCGTCTCGTTTTGTTTTGGTTACACAGTACACATTGAATAATTTCTAGTAAATTTAATTTAAGACCGTCTTATTGTAGTATACTGACCTTAGGCAAGTTGGTAATTTAAATTGTTTTCGTTTCGAATGTTTATGCTAACCCTGTGTGACCCACGACGAGTCAATTATGTCGATTGATACACTGTTAGTCAAATTATTATCAGAGAGAGAGAGAGAGAGAGAGAGAGAGCGAGAACACGCCAATTTAATGATAATATGAACATTTTATGACTACACTAAAACAATATCAAGTTCAATCAGCGAACGGTTCTTATTCGACTGTTATGTTGCTCAAAGATGCACTTAGAATTTTTTCTTTTGACGATCATACCATATCCTAAATTCATCCTATGTATATGTTGTATATGATAAATATTATGTACATTAATATACTTATGGATTAACACTGTTATAAATGCATATGAAGTTCTACGTCTGTATAGGATGATAGTGTTGTACAGATTCTCTTTACGTAGTAAGTCCTCTGATGTTTGTAATTATGTATCTCCATCAGTGACGTTGGTGAGGGGAGTTTTGGGGGTTCGAACTCTCCAATTGACAAAATCTCAATTGGTAAATAAATAGGTAATAATAAATATAATTATTACTGAAATATATCAATCCTTCCTCCCATAAATAATCATTACCTATAGGTATATATATATGTATATATATATAGGCCGTATATGCCCTTGATCTCTATTTTACCATTAGATTACTGTGGTCTGTAAATACTTCTGTTTTATTTCGTTTTAACATATGTTTACGTATTGTCAGTGTACATTTTTACTTACTTTACCGAAAAAGTGTAAATACTTATTGTACGAAACGTGCTTTTATTTCGGAAAAAATTCTAAAATGTCAAGAATGAAGCATTTACAGAACTATACATACGAGAATATGAAATTACGATCAGAGTCAACTAGGTGGTTACCTGTACATCCGTGTTAATGTCTATTCATAATCACATGCATTTTATATTGAAATTTATAATTTATAATTTATAGCATTAAAAAATTGATTAAGGCAAAAAAAACATTTTTGCTGTGGTTTTTAATTATGAAAATGTTACGGTATAACGTATTTACGAAATGTTTATTGGTTGTTAACTCTCACTATGGCACCTGGTACGAGTGGGTCGATGGTTGAAAGCTTATTAATTGTTTCAACAACTTGTGATGCCTCAATAAAGTCCATTTCGTTTTTATGGACGTATCTAGAAGTATTTCGTCGTTTAGAGCGTAAGTCGGTTTAAGTAGATCTTTGAAATAAGAGAGTCACAGATGCCCAAACGCGATTGCTCAATTTTTTACAGGTAAGATTTGACAACACGTTTTAGCGTAAGCGTTTTTATGACAAAACACGTAGAAACACTAGAAACCGTGGACGTGATTGTTCCAAGACAAAGAATAAGAAGCCGCAAAAGTTCTGCCGCCGATAAAACGAATAAATGAATATAATACATATACAGTAACGATGAATATTTAATAAAAAAAAAAAAAAACAAGCGCAAACTCCATTAAGGATATAGCTTAAAATTTAATAATAAAGACGTAAAAATAGTAAAAATATAATAAAAATAAAAAAATGTAACGTTTTTTTGACAACTTGAACATTACTTGAATAATAATGGTTTTGTAACTTCATCGCTAAAAACATGAATGATCATTTAAGCTCGGATGTTTGTGACTATATAAGCATATTTTTTTAGCGCAAACAGAATTATAATACCAAAGTATGATAAAAATTTGAATTATTAAGTCTGAATTTCAAATATGTTAACTTGTTTTGCATATATTTGCATATTTGGCATAATTGAGCATATAAGGTCATATATAAATTGGTTATATATTTAATAGAATATTATTTATAAATTATAAATATAAAATTAAAAATTTCTGTATTATTATCAGTTGTAATCGGCCATATGTTTATGTTGTCATGAATGTGAGCTGTACAAAGTTTTACACAATAAGTAAAATAACTTATTATAGATAGGAATTAATATATATTTGATTAATCAACCTATTATTCACTACTATTTATATTTTGTATCTATGTATATTATTCAATGAAGTAATTTTAAATACACATTTAAAAGAGCATATCATTTTTTTTTGTTTGTATTTGTTAAAAAATTAAATTAAATTAAATAACACATTGCAAGTATATAATTGTTTATTTTTACATTTTTAAATGCATATTGTAATACATTTTTGATCATTTACGTCCGAACTCAAGTGATCATCAATTTTCCAGGTACTAAACGCCGGTTAACCGCTGAGTCAATCGGCAACCGTGACGAACTACTGAGCCACACCATGCGCTCCGCTTACTTTTATTTCATTTTGACTAACATTTTACTGATAAAATTCTGGTTTAAAAATAGTACCATTAATCTAATTTATCATTACGTCGTTCAAATACACATTTCGGATAACTTTTATGAACTTATAGATTTGTTAGGGATAGCCGGCGATGTATTTCCTCCTACACCGACATCACTTTATGTTTTTTTATTGGAATATTATTTTCTGGGCGTTAAACTTAAGGACAAAACTGCTTTAAGCTTTAAGTCTTGCCGGTAACCGCTACGATGTTGACGATCTTGTATATTTTTATTGTCCGAGTTCACGATTGGAAAAATGTTTGTGCCTATGAAAATGTCGCTGTCAAGTATAAATTAAAATTGTTACAACCAAATGACATAATTAAGTATAAAACTTCAATAAAATACCAAAACATCACAATTACTTGGTAACACATGTATGTGTTGATTGATTCATTGCAGTTCACGTATCGAATACGCTATCCAACGCACATCGTTCGTACGCAGAATGATTGTTCAATCAACACGTTGTTCGTTTCTATATTATACGTACGAACGAGGGCACGACCAAAACAATTGGCAAAGTCAATTTTACCATTTTTATCATTCCACGCTGAAACTCGCACACGATTAATCGGCAATCGGCACAGTGCAGCATATTACACGTATATGTAAATACGCGAAACTGTTAAATGGATTTGGTAAACTCCAACACACGCGCACCCGATCCGTGTATAGATGATGTAATTTATTGGGTTGCATTGTACAAATAAATACATATGTTCTCGCGTTTTAAGGTTGTGCCGGGAGGAAATGGGCACAGTTCATTTTCACGGCAAATTATTATTCGGCCGAACCGAATATAGTGCAAGAAGGGTTAAGGGTCCAATAAATCACGGCCGCCACTGACTATTGTATCGCGCTTTGTCGTTCTCGTCATACCGTAATATATCGGCAAATCATATACCCGCATATTATACATATATATATATATATATATATATTAATGTGTACGCACCCAGTCTACAGCACGCCACGTGGTGTGTGGACAGAAACATTTCGTGACGTTTTGTGTAAAACTGCGATACAATTTAAGTCCACCGAGAAACCTTTTTGGCCGGATAATAATGGGCGAAGGACGATGGGTTGGTGAATTTATTGGTTTATGTCGAGCGAAATCGTCGGACACGACGCGGAGTGCTCTGGGAAAAAAGGCCGAAAAAAAGAAGAAGAAGAAGATATCGTCCCCCGCATTGTCGGCAACGGATTTATTTGTGTTTATAACAAATTTTTTCAACATAATATCCCTGGTGCGAGGGTCAAGCAGACTTTTTGTCTACGGGTCTCGTCCACCGTTGCGTCATTGTATACGAACGGAGGCTCTCGCATAATATAATACTTCGGCGTGTGAGAATCGAATAGAACTGTTCTGTGTAAGACGTTCCAAGAAATTGGGAATGTTTCACACAGGTAATCGCTCTATTTGTCGGCCAACATCCGCCTGTATACCACGCACAAATATGGGCGAATACACATAATATGCTATACGTTATACATGGAATGTAGGTATCTGAGATTAAAAATCGACGAGTGTTGAACTAAGATATCAACAATTCTCATCGGATCATTTGATTCTGTGAAAAACATACGTACGAAAAAGATTCACTGAATGTATTTGTCTACCTTTAAAAAATAAACATATCTGTTCGTTTAACTGCGAAATTGAATTACACGAATTGTATTTCAGCGTACCTAACGGTTTTTATCTCCAAAACAATATTTGTTGATGTACGTTTAAGAAATCAATCAAATATAAACACGTGGGCTTTTGTAACACGAAGAATAACGCCATGATAATTAGGGTTCGGAAGTTGTAGAAATTGCATATTGTTCTGTACGTTTCCAATTTATAGCAGACCAAGCTGGAAATCTGAATTAAGTTGAAAAATTAAAACTAAAAATGCATATATTATTGATTTTGTACGCATATTGTGCTTATTTCATGTTTTCTGAAAAAAATTGTAATAAATTTAAAATTTTATTTTCCTAGTCTGTTTATTTCAATTATTATTGAATAAAAAATTTTAAATCATCAACAAATAAATAATTATCAAGACATTTATTACCATCGTCACCGTCAACAATTAATTTAATAACAACGATGTGATACGAATTTAGTGTCGAAATGTCAACAAATTATAAATTTTTTTTAGTTATAAATAGCTTTTGTGTATATTATTAATTTATTAACAACATCCACCAGATGTGTTATTTTTTTTAAATTCAGAATATTGTTTTTGCGTATTTATTAAATTTGTTTACATATTTAACATTTTGCATGCATATTTTGCAATTTTTTCGTGCATATTTGTATGCATATTTTGCCTTTTTTAGCTCCTACAACTTCCGAGTCCTAATGATATTGTATGTTTGTGAGTTATTCATACAAAATAGTATGATACACACCGAAGGAATCAAAAATATAATTTGTAGTAACTTTAAGATTATAACAAAACCGGTTTCATGATTCAAGTTTTGTTTATGATATTTTAATATGCAATTAATATAATGTAATGTAATATAATGATTATATACTTCATAAAAATAAAAATAAATAATAAAATAAAATACTTGAATTTTTTCTTTTCCATTTCTATTTAGTCATTCAGCAAATGATACGATTTATTCTTCTTCTTCTTCTTCTTCTACTTCGCCTTCCTCCCAACTATTTGGGGTCGGCCACCCTTGTCCTACACCTCCACTTTACTCGGTCAATCACATCTCCTCTGCACACACCGACAGCCCTCATGTCATTCTCCAAAGTCTCCAACCATCTCTTTTTTGGTCTTCCTCTTCCTCTTTTCCCTTCAACGTCCATCTTCATAACTACTCTAACTGCATTCGTTTCCTCTCGCCTCATCACATGCCCAAACCATCTCAGCCTATTTTCTCTCATCTTGTCCACAATTGGCACTACACCAACACTACCTTTCACGTATTCATTCCTTATTCTATCTTCTCTTGTCACTCCACTCAACCATCTAAGCATTCTCATTTCCGCGACATTCATACTTTGTTCTATTCTCCTGTTAACCGCCCAACACTCTGAACCATACAGCATAGTTGGTCTCACTACACTTTTATAAAATTTACCTTTCAGCCTAATTGGAATTCTCTTATCGCATAACACGCCCGATGCTTCTCTCCATTTCATCCACCCGCACTTAATTCTATGTTTTACATCAATGTCAAAGCCCCCGTCCTTTTGAACAAAAGATCCTAAGTATTTAAAGCTCTCAACTTCGCCTATCACATCACCATCTATTGTCAGTTGTCTCCTCATTCCTTCAACTTCTTGGTCTCTTTGTCCAAAATCATACTCAATATACTCAGTTTTATTTCTACTAATTCTCAATCCCTTTTCTTTAAAATGATAGGATTTATTACCAACTGTAATTTCTTTTAATCATTTTTAGATTTATAAAACATCATCATCTCGCCACATAGGATTGAGACGTTAGAAATTAAAAGCAAATATTAATAACTGTTCAGTAGCATAGGCGTGTTCAGAAAGAAGTAAAAAGGGGGTTATTTTATTGTACACCCTGTTGAGGTTTTTGAGTTTTCTCCCGTGTGCATTTCTTTGACGTCAATAATTATATACGTGAACGTTCGTACATACGTACCGTTTGAAAATTAATACCTTTGTAATACGTAAACTGTTACAAGGGCTGTAATATTTTCGACAAACCAATGTACGTTAACTGATTATTATAATATAATTAAATTGATTGTTTATAATTAATAATCAGGCTAGACTTTTATATAGGCTAAGCTATGTTGAGATGTCCGCACTATGTTCGATCGAGAATAAAACAGATGTGTTTTTATGAATCTCGATATAGGAAGAAATTACATTTTTTCATATGTGATATTAATTTGTCAATAAATATATTAAGAATACTTGTATTAGTAATGCGCTGAATAATATCAGCGCAGTCATATCGATTTGAAAAAACTACACCTACTCCTGCGATCTCCTATTGAGTTGATATATATAACTATATATGGTTACAATTTTAGTTAAGTTACCCTTAAATTCATATAAAAAAATTGAAGACAGCGCGTTATATTTTCGTTTTATCGTTTATTACTAGAATACGACGTCAGGGGCGGATTTAAGGCACTGCGAACTATGCGGCCGCATAGGGCGGCAAATTTTGGAGGGCGGCAAAATTATGTTGAAAATTTATTTTGATTTTGTAAAATTAGGTACATAATTTTTAAAATTGTATTTATCACTTCAAAATCTTGAAATTGTGGATTTTGTATATGTTTATTTTTAACAAAAAAATATTTATATTTTCCCAAGAACTCGTCTACGACAACGACGATAGTATTGTATTATAGCTTATCTTATTGTTTAAGAAATGTCTCGTAATACTATAATAAGCAAAAATTGCATATTAGGTAGGTATTGAAAAAATTAATTTATTTGAGGATATTTTATTAAAGAGGTAGTAAGTTTTTTTTAGATAGGGGTGGCAAATTTAATTTAGCATAGGGGCGGAAAATTGTTAAATCCGCCCCTGTACGACGTATATATATATATATATATTAGCTAATCCCGTGCACTTCGTTGTTCGTTAAATATACCAACTCTATATTACTTAAACTTTGTTCAATTCATTATTTAATATTCGGTGGATGATGTTCTAGATTTATCTTAAGTTTTCTGTTGCCCGGAATAAAAATTCTGATTCGCAGCAGTAAATTATCAGGTAAGCAAAATTATAATTTCGGTATATTTCGGTAGTTATGTATATACATATACTATTATATATTTTTTTTATTGATTGTCATGTCGATAGTTTACATTATTATTAAATTTATAGGTCCTGACCGACATTACTATTGGTACCTACTTCGACAAACATCGATACTAATATTTGACTTTTGTTTATTGATAAGAAAATCAATATAATCAAATATATATTGAAAGAAATAAAACTGTTATTTTTCACCGTTGATATATAATTAAAATTTTAATAATATTTTATTAATACCTAATAATAATAGTATTTATTAAGGCGGGATGAACTCAAAATGTACAAGCATGTCAGACATCTTCAAATAAATAATATTTACATTCTGACTTCATACGTAATCTTAAACTGAAGCTTACAGTAGCAGTATTTAAGTACATTATAAAACTCATAATAGTTTTCTAAAAAATTATGAATGAAATCGTAGTAGTTTCCGCTGTGGAGAGACAAAGTCAGTATGAAAATCCTACACCGTGGTTATTATAAATAAACAATTACCAACTATTGAACTTTGGTGTTTAAAGTGAATACACCACCTGCCACTGGTCGGCGAGCACGATATACTCGTAATTAGTACAATAAAATAATAAAGTGTATAGTGTATAGATCAACTCGAAAAAACGTGATTTTGCTTTGAATTAATAGCCGAAAAGAGTGAAAAGGCATGCCTATACCTTATTTATATACGTATACGTGTATAATTAAATTGGACAATATTACAACACAGCTGAGTAATTTACATTTTAAACGAATACAACTACGCGCTTTTGCGTAATAAATAACGCTACAGTTGTTCATGTCCACGGCGGACGTTCGATTCGTATGCGTTTTAAAGAACACAGCTGCAACGACATCTTAATAATAAAATTACGCCGTTCGCGTACTTACAACGAAACGATGGGTGGGTACTCGCCGTAAAAAACGATACTCGCGCACATTACGTTTTAACGAGTTGAACAAATAACACAAAACTGTCTCAAATACATATTTCGTAAGTACACACTGCAGTGATGTCTTGGCTCGGAGTCGAAAACCGCGAAAATTTGTTAAAAGCAGGCATATTGCAGTGTATTTTTGCGTGTGTGTTTGTGTGTGCATGTGTGTGTGAGTGCTTGTGTGTGTGTGTGTGCACGACCGCATGTGTAGGGCAAAAAGATTAGATTAAATGTGACCTATTCCAACCGATATCGTGTGGATCTCAACGTGTATATAATATGATAGTAATACTGTTGCGTATTACGAGTACATTACGAGTATTATATGATAACATGGACAGTCGTGTACGCGGATTGTCTTTATGGAAAATATGTTATACTGTGGCGCATAGTACGAACACGTGTTTTTAGGACGAAACCAAAAAAAGAAAAAAAACTACACACACACACACACACACACGCACACACGCACACACACACACACACACACACACAACTTCCCACTCCTTCGGAACACGCCTTCGGTAATACGTATACGTTTATAATATTCGCCCGACAAAACGTATAATTTCCTAAACGTGGGGGGGCTGACGACGGTGGTAAACGATATAATACAATATATATATAAATATTAAATACACTTTAAAATACGACGTCCGAAATATCGCAAAGAAGGGTAAGTGCACTGTTAACTGCCTGCAAGGTACTCGCGTATAATACACATAGACTGTCGGTATGCTCGAAAGGGCAGCCTTAACGCGTAAGTAATAAAATTAACATTTCTCTCGAGGGAACGGTGAAATATATATATATATATATATATATATATATATATATATGCTACACGAACACAATTTTAGCGTTATTATTATATTAAATGGCAACCGAGCAGGTGCTACGAAGATGATGCGCGCGGGTTACATAGGCGTGTGAATGAAAATCCTAATGATTGTTTTGATGAATTACCTAACGAGCGACGGAATACTATGTGTCTGCGTCGCGTTTAATGATGCATTAAATGAAGTGATAACTGATGAATATTTTTTATTTTTGTTCAATAAAAATTCAACTCGAAAACGACGATCGTAACTTGCGGCCGAGTGTTAATGAAAACGACAGCGACATGCGCGTTGTACATATGTGCAGACCATATTATTATTATTATTATTATAATTTAATATTCACTTTACAAGTAGATATTTTAAGCGTTGTGAAATAAATGTACGCATTTCTTATCTATGATTAATAAAACGTATTTCTCGAAATCATGCATTACATTAGCTTCTGTGTAAATCATACGGACATTGACGTTTTTTACCTTAATAATACAATACATTCTAAGGTGTTTTGTGTGTTTTCTTTCTTCCAATTTGCTTATTTTAACAATATTATTTATTTAGTGTTTAAGTCCTAAATCAACACGGTGTGTTGCACAAGTACGAAACAAACAACCAGATATAAAATTTAATTGTACTATATTATCCTGAACTTCTTTTTCGTTTACATTTGAAGTGTTTATTTTTACATTTTTTTTTTTTTTTTTGTTGCACAAAATTATCGTTTCGTTGGGCAGATATTCCATTATATATATAGATACTTTATATGTATTTATATACCTACCTAGGTGTTTGAAGACCATTTCGGTTTCGTCTACTATTCGAGTAGCACGAAAACAATTTCAAGTATATTGTATTCCATGTTGTGATAATATGAACACGGCGAGGAAGTGTTTTGTATATAATATAATAATAGTACATAGGTAGTATATGCGCGCAATGTACAAAATTAACTATTTAAATACGCGCGAGCAAAATTATTTCCAGCTAATGCTCTATTGTATGAAATTTTCTTCACCGATGAATAATAATTAAATATGATGTTTGTTCCTGCGGTATAGGAACGGAACGGTTTCAAAAACGACAAGAAAAAAAAAAAAAAAAAGGCAACGTATTCAAATCCCGACGAAGCGGCGTTTTTAACCACAAATTCAATACCCGAGGAACAACAGTGTTGTATATATTTAACTGTATCGCTGGGAAATAATTGTTTTTGAATAACATGCGACGCGAAATAACTGAAAGGAACACGAAATTATGCAAAATACTATTTCGAAAACGCGACAATGAAACACACACGCATCGTATATTATAGAAACGCATATTATTTTTGTACCCAACCCAACTGTTCGTGTAAATATATTATATAGGTGGTAGTCGTTTACAATGCGAACGCGTTCGGAACCACCGATAATAAATATGTATGAGGAGCTCCCGAAACATGCGCGCACCGAACCAAGTGGTTTCTAAATAGTACACTGGCGCGACGTCGTCGTCGATGTAGCAAAAATAAAATCGTGCACAGTCAGTGTTTTGGAGAAGACACACACAAGCGTTTATTATATATTTATACGTATAACACACCTCATATGCTAAATGTGCATTACAATTGTTCATCGCGTATACCGAACGGTGAAAACGAAAACGCAGAAAGTTTAGTAGTAGACCGTATTTTATAATGATGTACGTGCATTTATCACTATTATTTACTACTATTATTACTTTGTTTTTGTTTATCCGACGAGCTGGTAAGCCTACAACGAATTCGGTATACGTTGTCGTCATGACGACCGTTACGCGTTTGTTTCGAACGTGCGTGTGTGCAAACGCGCACTACCGGAGCGTATCCGCATAAATTAGCTAAAAATGGATTACGGTTGAATTCGGTAAACGTCTTTTCGGCGGTGCACTCGGCGTGACGGCAAAACATTGTACGGAGAACGAAAAGACTGATGGAAAAATTTGCGGCACGAACCGGTTTAGTGATACGTCCGCAAGCGGTCGATAACGTACGAAATGGCAACAGTTCGGAATACGAAATGAGCGCGTGGTGATTTTCCGTGCGCACATAATAGATACACACACACACACATACACACACAAGCGCGCATACGTATACGCACACATACATGCTAATAATAATATAACAACGTGTTCGAGTTCAGGCCGAGCCGAAGAGGCGTTTTTCCCGATAGGCGATAGGGAGAAATAACAAAATAACATACCTACTATCCCGAAATCGTAGTGGTTTGTATTGCCGACTCGTCGAGGTCGTCATAGTCGTATGTTGAATATTATTATATCACACACACACATTTTAACATACTTTTAACATACAAATTCTGTGCGGAAAAAAAACTGGAACATTTGTATAACAATTTTTAACGTATTAGTGAAAAACTTTTTTCAAGACTACATATATCCAGTCCACATTTTTGATTTTATAATGGGAAATAGTACAAAATCTCAGTGCATTTTTCAAGCTGGTTAACTAGGCGACACAAATGTAGTCCAGTGAAATTATTTTGTCGTCTAGTTAATAATGTTTTGAATGACTGGGTAAAATGCAATTAATTGTTTTGTCAAATTATTGGTATTTACTTTTTCTACCAGTATAAAGATTAATTTTTAATAATTATACGGAGCGATCGTTAAATACTACAACCAAATATTGACAATTTTAAGAAAAAAATGACTTGCTGTCCAGTGAAAAATATTTAAAAAATGCACTGCAAAATATTTTTTTCAAAATCATGCATGTCTGTGAAAATAATATATCATATAATTAAGTACGATTGACAAATAGTTAAATAATTTATATGATCCAACATTTCACCAATATGTAATGCCAAGACATTATGATATAACTTATCCGTAATGAATCCATAAGAAGGAAAGTAGTTTAGAAACTTAAAGGACATGATGTATTTCAAATGTTTGCTTTAACTTTAGGCGATTAGGTTAATTGCCAATAATTTGCCGAAATTGTACAGTTTGCTGATATAAAACCTGTCCGATAAGACTACAAATTGATCCCAATTTGCCGATAATTTAAATATGCTGGTTTAATTTGGTTTTAAAAATCTTTCCAGATTCGCTGGTACGTTACAAAAGTATTGACGAAAAATTTAGTGTTTAAGTTAATTTATATTTTATGTTCTCAGTGAAGTATACCTGTCTAATACATAATATATGCATGTATGAAATTTAAATACTTCTCGCTGACTAACTGATCAGCGTAGTCTAAAATAATACATCCATGCATTTGAAAATTTGATGGTTTGTAATTATTTCTATGTATAGGTGTATTATAAAAGGATTTTTTGAAAATCGTTTTTTTAAAGATTAAAACAGTTTTGGCTTTTGAGCTAGTTGTATAAATTTTTTGACTTTGCGAAAAAAATATTAATTTTTTATACTCATGTTGATTTTTATAACTATAGACTGTAATATTACCTATATAAATTAATATGGTACAAATTAATTTAAAAAATATAACTAGTGTATGGATTAAGGATACAATAATTTTTTCTAAATTTACATTTTTTTATTTCATCGACATAGTAGTAATCGTTCTAATCCAGAGTATAAAAACATTTTGGCGAGACCGAGGAATTAATTTAGTAATATTAAAAAACACAACATTTTAAATTTAAATTAAAATATTTAATCATGGAGCTTGAGTAGTTTGTAATAAAATCAGAATAAGATATAAAATTAATAGCGAATATTTGTTTACATAGAATTGACATAGAAAGAGAAGAAATCAAATATTATACTTGCATCGATATGTATGGCTATTTTTTAAATAGTTTATATTGTTATTGGCATTACTAAACTACCACAGTAATTACTATAGTTGAAATATAATATAATATTGCATTTTTGTTATATTTTCATTATATATTATAATATGCTGCTGTAGATTAATCCGATAAAACGTTTAATATATTGATAGAGTCACGCATACACGTGTGGAGACGGACATTCAGTGCTGAAATTATTCATCCAAAGGTTACCCATGGGTGTTTTCATTCTATAAACCATACTTCATATAAAATATTTTGATTTGTAAATAAAATTACAAATTAAAACATAAAAGAATATCAAAATTATGTTTTTAAAATGTATGAGAAATCTGAAACGGAAAACTCATTGGTGTTGACGATGCGTGAAACCAATCGCTATTTCTTTTAAATCATTACAGGTACTCATCTCATATCTGTGTTTTATTTAAACACGATTCAAGTGTATCGAATACATCGATACGAACTAGAAAGAACTCACATTTATAAACGCAGAAATAATCTGTCTAATAAAAAAATAAAATAAATTATATAATGCTAATTAATAATTCGAGGGTGCTAAGCACCCCTGGCACTGCTGCAAATGCGCCAACGGCACACACCCACGTGTAATACCAACATATAATTATACATATATATACATATATATATATGTATATGATGTGTGTGATAAAAAACGAGTTCTATGTAACACAGGCGAGTGCCGCCCGCGTTCGGGAATCCGCGAAACTCGTCGGTGACGGTTGCGTGCGCTGGTTTCGTTTTGCATATTATAATAGTATACAGATGTTTCGCGCGAGCGGCGGCAGCGGTGGCGGCGGTGGTTTGACCCGTTTGCACGGCGCCGGAAACTAGTTTCGTGAAAAAAAAAAAAAAATATGAAAACCGCGTGCGCCGACGCTAAATTATACACGCCGCACACGCTTTTAGATGTATCTGTACGCGCATATGACGGGCAAGTATAATGTATACGTATATTTTTTAGCGAACATGCGCGAGGCGTAGGCCGTCGCCGCCGCCATTATCTGCGAGGCCGTTGACACCGGCGAACCTGCGCCACCGTCCGCCGTCTCCACCACATGCATTATATACTTGTTGTACACATATACCTGCGCGGCTTCAGGCGATCGCCAAATTATCGGTTAGGCATACCACTCACTCTCTCTCTCTCTCTCTCTCTCTCTCCGCGCACTGCACCTACATGCATACGAAAAATCTGGTTTTAAAAACTGTTGTAGTTTTTTTTTTTTTAGTCGCGATTCTTTCGCTCACCGGCAACGATCGTTCGGAACAAGTTACACGCGTACACACAATGCACGCAATAATATCACCCTCCGCCTACCGTCCGTCCTACACTACTCGGCACTGTTGTTGCGACAAAAATATACGTTTTTCCTTTTTACTTTTATTTTGGGTAAACAAAATGTCGTGCCTCTTATTATACGTTTTTTTTTCTCCCCCTCGCCCGTACGTATGGTGTGCCGGAGACCGCGTACACCGTAAACGCGAAAACGCGCTGGTCGGAAACGACTGCGCGTTCTCGGTAGGACGCACCGCGCTCCTCCGGAAACGGGTCCGAAACGCATCCGCTACAATGCGATACCTATTATACGCGTGTGTACACATTGTTGTTCTGTATACCTGTGCGTACAACAATCATCCCGTGACGCGCGCGCTTGGGGAAGGGGTTAATAATAAAAGGGTTTTCGGACAAACGTTTTATCACCGAAGAAATTCCTACGTTTGAATAACGCACTTGTTCCGTAAATATTTATAGTAAAACACGTCGGTTATTTACACATGGATGGAACGTACCGCCTACATAAATGGCGAGGGAACCGATGATAAGAGTGGGGCTGTTTACGTTTCCTTCAGAAAAAAAAAAAATCGTAGAAACTATTAATTCTTTATTTTAGTGTGATAGCGAAAAATTTTTACAATACACATACACGTTGGGTTCGATTTCGATTCATTGAGATTTACATATGGTAAAACACGAAAAACCATTACGTTGGTGTGTCTATGTGTCCATGTGGATATGGTGTATTATTTCGTTCGTGTTTGAGCGGTCGAAAATTATTTACACTGCCATACATCAGTTATTGTGTAGTGGGAAAATCTACATGGTCGCTAAAAACCATTAAAAACAACCGAAAACTGCTCTGCGTAGGAATTAAGAAGTAGTCATACTTGGTTGGGTTTTTAGGTACTTAATGCTATATTATCTTAATACGGTCTTGCATATATTCATTATGAAAAACTATTTTTAAACAATAACTTTTAAGAACGTCGTGGTGAAAAAATGAGAACAAATATACGTGCGTTATCAAATCGGCAATCACGGATATTATAGAATTTATTCAATGCAAACGGATTTTACATATATTTACATACCTAGTTTGTATTATTATTTAACTCAATATTTTACCGAAGCAAATATTGCTCATTGAGCATTTAAGTTCAAAGCCGTTTATGAGTTTCTCAATTAACATAAACGTGGCGTCACGTCCTTATTTTCGAACCAAGCCTTCAATTATTCGAAAGTCATTTGTGTACTTAATCATTAACATCATGATCGAGCCTACTTTTATTTTTATATACGTACTTTTCCACCCGATTGTGCAATTTGTATCCCGAAACGCCTATCACACAAAATGTGTTCGGCCTACGTATAAGCTGCTGTACAACCACACAGAATGACGCGTTATTATTATCTATTTTGTACGGCAGGTTCTCCGTTCGAGTGTGAAATACACCGCAGTGGCATAAAATAATAATAATAATAATAATAATAGTAATAATAATACGATATATTGTAAGAACGCTTTATCAATTCGTTGTATAATAGTTTATAGCTACGATGAACTGAAAAATAAATGTTCGTTGTTATATATTAATTGTATTCTCCGATATAGTTTTTTTTTCGCTTTGCAATCATTTCGTTTTTATGTATGTAGAACGCACAGTACGCAGATATTATCAGCATTAACTAGTCAGGCCAAAAATTGGCCGTTGTTTTTGCTGTCGTTGAACCCTATACACGTTGTTATCGCAGATAGGTTCAACGAAATCGTTTGTTAGAAATAATTACATATTTACATATTGTCTAAAACATACATAATATTATTTTAATGTTAACTTGAACTTTAAATTGCTAATGTGGTGTTTCGTAATATTACCAATTATTTTTAATTAATATATTTTTGATAAAAGAAAATTAAGGTTTACCTGATGATATTGATTTATACTTGTTTTGTAGAAAATGACTAAACTATAGATTTAATTTCTCATTTTTCTCTATATTTTCATTTATTTAGGCACGGAATTGTATGTTAAAAACTATATTCAATGATTTTATTTACAATTTTAATTACATAACAAACTTGCAACGAAAAACAGATTTCCAAATGTAGAAAACTTCACGACTATAATTCTTGTTTTTTGTATATTAATTGTAGATCTTAATTATTTTCAAAGTTAATTATTTTATAGTTTTATAAATATATTGATAGTTATATAATATTATATTACTAAGATATTTTTTTTAAACAAAAATTGCTACTATATAAATGCTATATATAAATGTTCTATTATTAATACTAATATACTAGCATATGAATATGACATATCAATAGCAAAAAAAAATAATGTAAACCTCAAGCCGTTTGGTGGAAGTACTCGTATAAACACGTTTTATATTATTATCACCGAATTATAAGTATAAAATAATATTTTATATACAAACTTAAGTAAAAGAAATATTTAATACGATTTTCTTTAATAATATTTAAATTAAATATAATATAATGATGCAAATTGCAAATTTTATTACAAAATGCTTGCGTATACATAGTATAACAAACACAAACACAATAACAATGTAAAACGGATCTATTGTAATTTTTTTTTTGGAGTATTATTTATAATCGTCTAAGTAGATAAAAATAATAAAGGTTCCTAAAAATGTCGACAAACCTGATGATTAGGGCAGAGGACTTGTAGCTCTAAATATGCAAGCACTTATACACTTAAAACCCCATAATATGCACTAAAAAATTTTTTCAGCCTTTTTATTTATAAGAATTTATAAAATAAATAGTGTTTTAAACAAGTCAAAACAGTTACATAATTTAAATATATTATATACCATAGCCAAATAAACAAAATACATTTTACTTAATTTTCTTAATATTTTGTAAAGAAACGACGTTAGATCATTGCTTCTAGGAAAAATATGTGCTTGTAGACAGTCATAAACCATATTTTATGCAAAAATTAAAAGTAAATTAATTTTAATGGAAATATTTTGACTGTATTGTTTGAAATAAAAATGTCACTTTGTAAAAAATCGATTTAAGTTAAATATGTCTCAAAAAGTATAAAATAGTGTATAAAAGTGTAAAATATGCCCTAAAAACAAAAAGTACTCAAAATATGCATTCATATGCAAAATAAAATTTCAAAACTAGCTTTATGAGAACATTAAACGTATTTGTGACTGTGCAAAACAAATATGCAAATGCTCTGTCCTCTGCCCTATTGATGATTCATCTTCAGAAATTCATAAATACTTGTTGGAAGAAAACGACGCATAAGACCAGTGAAACAATATTTTCAGTTTGAAAGTGACACACATTAGGGATATGCATTTAATGTGCATATTGACTGTTAATATTCACCAAACTAGGGTTGTGAAGGACAGAACGTGTAGTAAGGTTTTTCTCCTATAATATTATGGTTAATACTTGAACCGACTCGTTACATCATTCTACATTTTATTAGACACAAATACGATGAAAAACAAAAATCTCGTAGAATTTTTAGATCTGAACAATAGTCGTTTGAATATTACATGACTGTTTATGTGTAAGCAACTCTGAATAAAACTCAACCCTTTTAACTGCCTACGGGTTGTCAAATCTAATTAGAACCGCACGAACGAACAAACCGGTTGAAATATATGCCTGTAAAATAAACGCATTTCGGTTGGATGCTTATATTTACATGTTTCTAGCGATTCTAATACTTCAAGTAAAAAACACCTATTCCATACACATACTATTTTAATTTGATAACGTGTTCAATTATTTTATTTTTTACGCATTTTGTTATTATCTATACACTTTTTTAACAAGAATAAAAACTTTTATTCCCTATAAATTTTTTTCACAGAAAACATTACTGAAACTAAAAAAATAGCCTAAACCAGACGGTGAATAATATGTAACGATAATCTCTTTGTAATGATTAACATTATACATATATAAAAAAAAAAAAAAAACGATTGAATAACGTCATTATATATAATGGCGAACAGAGTTGAACATGTCAATACAACGAATATCACGAAAAAATAATTGTTTTACTTCACTTACACACGTAAAATAACTATAACCCATTTCGAGTCATCAGTCGCTTAAAAATCTAGCAGGTTAACTCAACATCGAACAGTAAGGTTATTTTCGGGCAGTTTAAGGAGTGAGTAAAAGAGAGAAATATATATATAAAGAGAGAGAGAGAGAAAATGAGAGAGAGAAAGAAACCTTTAATAAACAAACTAACAACTGGTACTAATTACTATATTATATATACATTATCTTGTACACGCGCATATACATATATTATACTATAATATGTATATAATATTATTACCACTTACAATACACGAGTGCAGACAGACACACAACCGACAGGGTATCGACTTGGTTGCCGTTTGTTATCTGCACAGTGTGAATAAACTTTTTATACAGCAAACGACATTTTCCATTTGTTTATTATACATTGTTCCTTTCTTGTTTTTCTCGATTCCATGTTATATTTCTGTCTGCGTATCAACAACACGTACCAGGACCTAAAATTTAATGTACCACTACCCGCTTAGCGTGATACAAATAGTAAACCGTGTACTACACAATTTGAAAGTGTTTAATAAACAAATCTTAGACATTGTAATCACAAAAACAGTAAATTACATGGATAAAAAACGTAGAATGGATTTGTACTATACATAGTAACACATCATCTCTACGATAATTTTAAATACATTTTTACAAGGGTTAACTATTAAGTAAACTATTGAGCGTATGTCACGGGCTGCATTTTTTTTTTTTTTATTTAATTTAGTACGAATTAGAAAAAAAATTGGACATTTTAAAACCTAACATGTACGTTTTTAATGTTATTTACGCTGAATGATAATAGCAATTATAATATGGTTGTTGAAATCGTATAAAATCATTCAATACGCGTATCCCTCCCCCCCTCCCTCGGACATTGTGTCTGCAGAGTATCTATCAATTCGTCGTCAACATGAATCCCCCGACGCGAGTACTTATGTGCATCGGCTAACGGACGGACGGGGAGGAGGAAAGGGTTAAAAAACTTTTGACAAAAATGTCGAGGACAATACACGGTTATTCGGCGGTGGCGGTGGCGACGGCGGCGGCGTAACAAATCGCAGACAGGAAGTCCTTGAAACGCGCTCCGCTATACACACCCGAGCAGTGTCACGGTCGAATCCGTTGCGTCGAGGCCACGCCGAGGATGATTTCAGTGTCTGCTTCGTATACATACAATGTATAAATGTGTGCGCGTGTGTACGCAGTGCCTAGCTGTGTATGCACACAATTGTGCTGGTATTATTATTATTATTATTATTATTATTATTATTATTATTATTATTATTATTATTATTATTATTATTACTATTACTATTACTATTACAATTACTATTATTGTTCCAGTTCAATTAATCCGCTGTTGAGAAGGTCCGACGACGGCCGTCGTAATCGATGCACGCCGAGATTTTCCACGGCTATGTGAAAAACAGACGACCTTGTACGCCGATTGAGTGTCATCGGCCGTCAGACTCTATTATGTTATTACTTCTATTACATTATACGTTTACGAGGAGAAGACGAAAAAATACAACAATGCGCTACAACTCGCGCGCGCATGCATCAACTATATCGACCATAATACGAACAGAACTTATCCAGAAGAGTTAGCATATGGCATGGAAAGTCGATGTGAAGAAATGCTCCGATGATAAAAACGAAACTAAACTATACATACGCACACGCACGATGTTGTCAATATGTGCACAAGTACATCAGCAAAAACATTTTATTTGATTTTTGTTCCCTTTCAATATTATATAATATTATATTGAAACATTGAAACTACAAAAAAAAAAAAAAAATTACACAGTCATTATAAACGCGATCGATGAAGTTTGAGCGATTTCTTGCAACCACAATTATTCAAATCGTACATACGTATTACGTTGAATGTAGTATAATTACGCCCATTAGTAATTAGTTAGACACTAATTTAATAGGCAGTTTGGATATTCAACTATTTTCTTTATGACATTATCTGATACGTACGCATCACTTATCGGAAAAATACGTGAAAAATAATTAATATTTATTTTAATAATTTATAACTATTAAAAATAATGTTTGTGCAACAATTGTTTAGCATTATTATTGTATACATTTATATATAAAAAATACATTTTTTTAAATCTTTTAGTTTCCATTATCCAAATTAACGATCGTTTACTTTTACAATCTAAAAGTATCTATAACACCAATTTGTACTTTGTTGTTTTTAAAGTCTTACAATTATTATAAACGACATAAACTATAGGAATATTTATATTTTTTGAACGAGAATATTACATTACAATGCTTTGCTTTCAACCAATATACAAACCGAATAAATAGCATAGATAAACAACGCATTAGAGTTGCATAACATCAAATGCGAAATTAAAGATTAGATTGTGTTGATTTTTGGTCTTTGGACTGCATTTATGAAATTGTATATACAACGCTATTGTAGTTTTTTAATTATAATATTTTGTACAACAATTATTCAATAAAACTTAGTATATCTATACAATTTCTGAATAATCTACAAACAACATATCTTTATTATTATTATGATCATATTATGTATTCGTTCAATTTTGTAAGTCTAACAAATTGTAATCTCCTTTAATTTCTATGGCACTAGTAACTATGTTTATAATATGTAATATACATATAAGCATTAAAAAGAAATTTACAGTATATATAAAAAAATATAAAATGAATTGTTTTTACAATCATTAAATTAAATGTCAATACGCTTCATGAATTACGTCAATAATTTGAAAACAATTTAATTTTTATATTAAATTTAAATGGCTAAAAAATTATATTAGTTTTGTTTATTTAATTTTAGCAGAATAGTCGACAGTTATTCTTAAAAAAAACACTATTATTTATCAATTTTTCTGTAATCCATAAGGCCATTAAATATTTACTATATTTGATATTCACTATCGCACTTCGAGCACCATTAAACATAGTTTTATTTTTAATACTACAGTTTGTAATGTATATTATTATTAAATATAATAAAATAAAAAAATAAATGTTTAAATTAAGAAGCCAGCATAAGAAACCAAAGGAATAATTGTAAAAAGCAAACTAATGATATTGATGGAGAGTTGAACGGCAAGAAAGTCCATATTTTCACAGACATTTCTAATTTATAGAAGATAGTGCAGAGACAATTTAAAATTAAAAAAAAAAAAATTATATTTTTTGGGTTCATTAATATAATAATGTACTATTTATTAATTATAAATGTTTATTATAAATCATATCATCTATATTTTTGTCTCAAATCTCAATACAAAATTCTTAAAAATTCTATAATTTAAATATTAAATATATACCTGGACAAGATACGTTAAACATTATGATAATTTATTATTTATTTCCGATACTAATGTTTCATACATAATATTCATATATAACCAAACTTCGACACTAAAGCAATGCTCAAAATGAAAAAAAAAAAATAAAAAAGAGCGACATTGAACTTAACAAAATTAGTGTATCCTGAAACTTTTCAACTACAACACAGAAAGTTTTACTTACATACTTACTAAACAATAATTTCCCTACATATTTTATTTTATAAATTTAAAACAATAAATAAAAATAATAATGTAAACATTGAACAAATAGTTTTCGTCCCAAATCTAAAATTTTGTTACCTATCAACGAATAAGAATAAGATTTGTTTTGGACCACAAGAATACATTTTAATAAAATAATAATTATACATCCTGATTATTGGTAACCCTAATGAAGAACATTATATTTATAACATAATTTTGAATAACTTTAAATTTAATATTTATATTTTATGTAACTTTCTTACTAATTTAATAACATTATTATAGTAATAGCATATATTGACGTTTAACAGATGTGATTGATTTCATGCTTGAACCTAATTTTTAATTAAATTGCGTCGGTAGCGGAATATTATTGTCTGTTCGACAGTACTATTCAAACAGTGTAGTTTGCTTTACTGACGTTGGGCAAAAATATTATACTCTTTTCTAATTAATGTGAGCATGTGGCGCGGTTATCGATAACCCATGGTTTATTAACGACAGGCGACGGCAAAGTCGAAATCGCACGTACATCCTACGTGGGGGAAATAGATAATAAAAAATAAATAAAAAATAAAATAAAAAAAGATAACTTGCATGATAAGTATTGGGATGTTCACTTTTGTTGCCAATTTTGTAATATGGTTCAATATTTTTATACTACGATCTATACTGTTTACTATCTATACTAATGTATTACTATCTATACTAATGTTAATTATTAGCACGAGACATATTTCTTAAGTCAACATACACCCAGAGTGCAACAAGAAATTCTGATACATTTACAAAAAAATTTACATAACATTTTTTAAATGTCTGTTACATCCTGCTCCTGTACAATATGTTCATGTACATATACCTATTATTATTATGTTACTTATGCACACCTATTAATGAATTATTTAAAAATATTTTATTTTAACTAGTGATTAAAGTATATTCTTATATTTTACGAACGTTTATCGTGAAGATACAAGTTATAATAATATTTTTTTCTAAATCTTAGAATCTTATAATCTTAGAATACAAACAAAATGTTTGCTCTTCCTTATCGGATTATTTATCTCAAAAATAAATACAGGCGTCACAACGGATCATCTACGGCGTGGCATAATCCAAAATGTAACTTAAGCTGGATTTATTTTCATGGTAATAGTGCATGAGGGAAAATCGGGTTGCGACCACTTTTATAGAATTATGACAGTCCATGAAATTTCAGGTGGAAACCTAAGAAACGCAATAATATCTGGGTAGTGTTGACGGATCAGGCAACAATTTTACCTGTAAAAGTTATTTTTTTAGGTAAGGTGTATTTTTGTATGTTGGTGCGTACAGAAACCTTTTACCTTTTATCAGGGAAAAATTAACATTTAGTACTATTACAAAGCAACTTATTACACGGGTTAAGAAAATTAAAAATTATTTTAGGCCTTGAATACATTAAATATTAATTTCATTTAAATTATGCGAATAACGTGCTATAGTACAATACAAACAGTCATAATATAATATATTGCGTTATAAAAATTCTACGTTTGTGTTATTTTTTGCACGCACCCTCGTCTAAAGTCAATGCACTAAACTTAAAACAATATACGTACGTATAAATATATATATATATATATATATATATGCATGCATATCTACAGCCCGATATATGTACAGTTTTATATTGTCATTAATAGGGTGTTCAAGGGGGACATTACGACCCCTGTGCAGTGGGTTCGTGAGCTTCGTAATAACTAATGGTTTCGTGAAAGGTGCGTCTAGGTATATATCGAAAAATAACCACGAAAATATGGCAAACAACTATAGTTGGCTATGACATAGGGGAAAGCATAAATCGATATAGAAGCAAAAAAAAAAAAAAAAATTAGGGTGATTTTCCAATGGTTGCTGAAGCCACACAAATGGCACACATATAATATACTCAGTCTATATTTTACCTGCATAAATAGGTTTTACGCGTATTTTATTAAAGAGGGTGAACCACGCACCACCGCACTAAACTCGTGTATACGAAATAAATCGATTATTACGTTGTTAGCATTTGCAGTCAAGAAAAAAATATTTTCCAAATTGTGGTTAAAACAAATAAAAAAATTAATAATTGTAAGGTGGTAGCTAAGAAGTTGTAGAAAATATTTCGCATTAATGTAATTAAATTTAAGTCATATATTGTGCATAGTTTTCACAGAAAGTTAAAGAGAATGTTTTAGAAAAAAAAATAAATAATAAATTCTATAAATAAATTCAACTAGGTACACAAAATTAAATAAATAGTGAATGATTTTATTGATTTATGATCACAATAAACTTTGTTATCTAAATGTTAAAAAAATAAAAATGCGATTTAATAAAAATTATACAACATTTAACAAATTTATTACACTATTCATTTAATATCAGCAATGTGGATATGGGATATTGTTACAGGTTCATAACATATTTGATAAAATGATATTGATGAATTCTTAACTAAAAACCATAAAAAATAATCGTAGTTGGTAAACATAAACGTGTTGGAACGTTTAAACTAGCAGTTACTGGGTGTGTCAAACCGTACGTCTAAATTTTTATAGTATTAATAGTGCGCACCTGTCTTGTATAATAAAATAAATCAGTAAAATATTATACTTAATGAAAAATAATGTTTTGGTATTTTTTTTTTTTTTAATATAAACTCACCAATACATTTTTAAATTAACTAATTGAATCAAATTTCCAAATCATAACAACACATTATGCACAACACTGTAATTTTTTTCAAAGTACTTATGTTACTAACTTTTGATAAAATATATTTTTATGAAGGCACTGAGAAGCTTTATTTTTGTCTCTCACACGCGGGTTGTGTAACAAAAACTCATTTACGCAGATGGTGTTTTTTTTATATTGTATATTTATAGGTGTTGGTGAGCATTTTTTCTGCGTGATGATTTCACTGTAGTATACGTGTGTGCGAGATAAATATAACAAACCTTGATATGGTTTTCTTTACCAATATACTTGTATAGAATTTAATAGCTATTGAATAATTTAATTATTGATTTTCGTATTTTAATTTTACAATTGTTTAAAAGTTCCACCACGTACTAGATAATGTTAAGACTATTAGTTAGTCAAATTTATTTTATTTTTCGTGATTCATGATTCATAATCTTTGAAATGACGATAAAATTGTGTAAATGCAGATATATATGTGTGTGTGTGTAATGTATGTAATTATATATATTTTTTTTTATTATAAGACTATGAAGTTGAATAAATTTTGAAAAAAAATCATAAAAATTTAATTTGATTATAAATTACTAAAAATTGTTGAAAAATTCGAATCAAGTTTAACACCATGAATCGAATTATTGGAACTATCTATTTAATTTTAGTATATATACTTTAATGGTTGTAATGATTTAATTATGTAATAAATACAATATTTAAAAATTCAGTGAGTATTTATACAAAAACTATAAGTTAAATATATTTTGTTGTCTGAGTATAACTATTCTATTATCCATATCATTTATTATAAAATACACAGGGTTAATTTATTATAATTCAATTTATTAAAATTCTTCATAAAATCAAAGATGTATCAAATTATATTATTTAAATTAAGTTGAATTTTTTTTTTGAGTAAGAAAAAAAATTAATTAATTTAACACAATTTTTGAACTAATGTTTCGATTAATTTAAAAGAAAGATAAAGACACAAATAATAATTATCAAAAGTTGTACTTGAGATATTTTATTTTAAAAAAGAAACATTATAATTAAGATAAAATAATTAGTAACCTATGATTGAAGTTTAATTAAAAATATTTAAAAGAAAGTGTATTTTATTAGTAAAGTAAAAAAAAAAGTTTCTAGTAAATTTTTTAATTTAAACGTATTACAGATATATCTGGTATTTTCTAAAATTTTATTATTTTGACACTACTAAAAATACTATTTTATCAAATACGGCTGGTAATCAATAATTTAATTGGAATGATCACTTCAAATGAGTTAAAGTATATATCTTTGCATTAAACTAATTCGACAATAAAGTATTTTTTTCTATTATTATAGTAAAATGAAAAGCTAAAAAAAATAACTTTTTAATTTTTTATTACACAACAGTGTTCGCAACTCACAACAAACCATTTAAAATTAAACTAAACTGCACTGCACTAAGAAAGACTACACAAAATAACTAGAATTTATTCTAAGAGCAGTGTGCAAAACGGTTGCCACGGGCTGACTGAATGCTGTTTGTGAATAATTTCTGCTAGTTAACCCTTTATTTTTCGCAGCCAATGGTCTCCCACTCCGAGTAGTGCGAAAACTGAATTGTACACAGTCTGGTGGGGGGACTACGTAAGAATGTTTACAAGTGAGTTGTGCAAGGTCAATATGCGTGCAAAACATGGCGGAGTAGTTTAACTCAATAAAGATTGTCAGTGGTCAGTTTGCAGTTTGCACGCCCACCCGTTTCCGGGTATCCCGGTTTATTTAAACCACCACGTGCTTTCACGCATACAGAGCGAAGCGAATATTGACAATATGAATATACTGAGTACGTTCACGCCACTTTGGAATATATTTTACAAAATTATAGTTTTGCTCAAAAATCAGTTATATTTATTGAATATAAATCAGGTTTATTTATTGAATTCCTATTCAATTACATGAAATAATCAAAAAATAAAATAAAACAGTTTGATGTTAATTTTTTTTTTTGTTTTCAAGGTCCTTCATAAATTGTTATATCGAAACGAATATAGAAACACGGATCTTGCAACACATTACATACTAAATCCATTAAATCTACAATTAATTAATTTTTAATCGTTTTTTTATTTAATTACGAAAATTCTTGCAGAAAAAATCTACCAACACATTTCACAATGTGTTTTTATAAGATGAGCAAAGACAACATATAATCCATAATGTGACATATATGAATATTATATTATATTTGAATATTATATTTGCAGTTGAAGGTTATTTTTTTTAAATACTAACATATTTGGAGTTAGTCAGTTTTTAAAACACCAACGTATTCATTAAATATTACTTTAATAATTGATCACAAAAGCTTTAAACAATACTGTATCGTGTCAAAAAGTGTAAATGAGTATTAGGTAAACATTTCAAGTTAAACCGTGGCTTGATTTATAAAAAATCATGCAGTTAAAAGATAATTTGTAAAATCAGTGAACAAAATAATTAGTATAGTTTTAAATTATATTTGGCTGGTTTTCAAATTTATTAACATATTATTAATGTCAATTCTTATATTGCTTCATTACTTTTTAACTAAAATATTTTTATAAAACAATATTATTAAGTAAGAAGGACTACTATATATATATATTGTATCTGATGTCGGTTATCAGTGGACAGCAGCTACTGCGCTTCTATTTGTATTGGCTATAGTCGACAAGTACAGTGAGTATATAAAAATGCATACACATTATGCTTAATTCACTTGCGCCTCAAATAATATTGTATGCATTAGGATGTGGCATAATTTATATCGTTTAAATCATTTAAATAATCAAATAGAATGTATAGATATTATTGGAAAATAATAATCAACATATAATGCCTATGAAAATACTCAAAGCTCCAAAATTTGCTGACTCACAATGTTTAAAACAACCTATTATATTTTAATGGAAAATAAACTAAATTTCTTGAAAATGTGTTTAATCAAAAATTTAAATTATTGTCATAGACTTTTCTGTGAGTAACAGAGTGCCATTTAACAGTACTAAAGACGTATTCTATAAACGTATCATAAACGTCCCGGTATTATATTTTCACTACCTGATGCGAGATCCCTTTTAGTCCGATTCTTAAAACTAATTCCAAGCAAAAAAAACAGCATTTATATACGATACCTTTTTCTGACCTCAAAATAGTTCCATCGTAGCAAGGTAAATCTTTTGATGTATACCGACAAAGGTTAAGACTTTCACTCAGGCAATGTAAAATACAGGTACGGATGTTGGAATAGATAAATAAGATTGGCGTTTATATCCCGATAACCCAGTAACGATTAATTTTTAAATATTGATTTGACAATAAATGACGTGTTATTCGATTGACGTTAGTGAAGGAGTGACCAACAAGTAGAGTGCCCAAGTAATATAATTTTTTCGGTTTGATAATTAAATAGCATTTTCAGAATTAAACAGTTAATGAATTAATTCTTAGCCTTACGAAATAAAATTTAGTATAGGTGATATTTAGAAAAAAGTGAATTTCACAAAAATATTTATTTATCAATCTATTGTTTTAAACTATTCATGTCAATGTGTTTGAAACACGTTTGAAAGTTAAAAAAACTTAGTCGAAAATAAACATCACATAGTTGGTAAAATATTTATTACCGCGTAATTGAAATAAGATTATTTTGATAATTTTAAACGTCATGTTTATATTTTGTTTTGAACTTATTCAACTAAACAATATGGATAAATTGTAGAAAACTCAAAACTTGCCGTGAAATCATAAGTGTGATCTCCTGTAGGCCGTATATTACACGAGTTACATTATATTATGGTCCCTTGGTCTTGTGAATTATTGCTAATTGAAAACAATATTGATGTGGGCAAAGGGTAGAAACGAGATTATTATATTTTCCGGTCTCCCAAGTCTAAGCCACCCTCATTGGCCATCCGCACCATTTATCTGTGTACAACACACACACATACACCTACAAACGGTACACCACCGCCCGTCTCAGTAGATGTAATTTTTCTATAGAACACTGGTGGATATTTGGGGAAAAATAATCAAATGCTATAAGCAATTTTTACCGCGCGGTTAAACGAGCTGTGTCGTACCGGTATTAAATTATGTGTTAAAACGAGTTAGCGATATTTCGATTTGTTGACGGTCCAGTTTCTTTATCTGCAATGACCAACACGTGTAACCTCGTGTTAGAATTTTCATTCAACACCCTTTTCTTCTTTTTAAAAACATAAACATTATTGCTCAATGTGAATTATCTATTAAGTAAACACGAGTATGTTTATGGATTTTTAGTTTAAACAGTTTAGAGTATTAAATTATGAGTAAAAAATATTAGCGTACCTAGTATTACGTTTGTAATATGTATTCGTATATTATTTTACATTTATAAACTGATACAATAATTTACAATAAGTTGTAATTAATTAAATATATTTTAAAATGGTTTTAAGTTATATTTTTTTTTTTTTTAAAAAAAAGAAGAAAAATAATATAGAATTTATATGTATAGAAGTTTATAACTCTACACATTTAAATATTGAAATCTTCTACGTTGTTCGACCTACCCACAATAGTAACCTATCAATTTTCTTTAAATTTGCTTCTAAATTATTTAAACGTGGAAGTAAGTACTTATATTTTTAATGAAGACTTACTTGTTAATCGTTACATAGTATATCATAACTGACGATATTATTATATAGTGATAAGTATAACGTGGACAAAAAAAGCAGTCACGCTTTAAAAAAAATAACTTCAAAAGTGCATTTTTGTTTTGCATTTTTACATAAGAAATTTAGCAAAATGCATTTTTTAAAGGATGTATTGTAAATATTATATAAAGTTTGCCGCAATACATGACCTCAGATAAATATATTGAATGGGGTCGCTAAGACAACATTTATGCAAACATTGTAAGGGCGGAGGTTCGTGTAAATATAAAGAAGGTTGAAAATAATACAGCGTATCTGAGCTTATATGAAGTTGGTTATGATTGTATACAATAATAATTATAAACTACGTGCAGGTTGAATAGGGTAAAAAGGAACTTTTTGTACCCTATATTAAATAACCGGTAATTTTAAAATAAAAGAATGGATATTTTTTACATCCACGTGTAACTCTATTTTTATTGTGCAAATGGTTTCTTACCCTAACACTCATGATAAATATGTGGACCGGACAAATGGTGGTAATTAGGCCGACCATGTATACCATCATGCAATTTACAATGGTCATTATTTACAGAAGACAAAAACAAAAATAACTGAATAATGAAGTCTTTTGTATGCTCATTTTCAACTAAGTGACTTCACTATATCATATATCGTAAACATTAGCTTGAAATTTAAACACAAACACTAGATCGTCTGCGTTTTGTTCATACAATGATAAACGCATAATAGTATTGACGAATTTCAAGAATTTCAATGTGCAAAATGCAGATAAAAAATGAAAAATTGATTCATCATTATACAGATTGAATTAAACTATTTCAAGTACATTATGTATAACACCATATGGCATATTGGTATGAAAATATATTTTACAACAGATTGATACGCCATTAAAAAATAAAAGTCGGGTTACTCTAATCTAGATTTTAAAAATAATGATTTTTGATAAAGGATATTTATGTAGTTCAGAAAACCAGATAAAAATCATGTATCGGGTATTGCAAAATATTTTAAAATAATAAAATGAATGATGTAGATTTTGATTTTTAATATATAATTATTCAATTTACAAGTGTCTACTCGCCATAAAATACTATCAAATTATGCTCGTTATAAATTAATTTAGTTAGTGGTTACAGAAGTATACATTTATTGTATATAATCGAAATCGCTATTATAGGAAACTTTAATTTAATTTTATCAAGAATGTTTATGGTATTGCTTTAAAATTTTTTTACCTAATAACCTTCATACAATAGTTATAATAAAATATATAATTTATACCTAGTTACCAACTTACATTATTAATATATGCATTAGTTACTGAAGTGTAACGCATTTTTGGAAATCGATTGTTGGAGGACGATGTATAATTATGCATCAATGTGACCTCGGCATTGTTATTTTCGTAAATGCAGCTAATCTGTTTATTTGGCAATAATAAACGCACTCCAGGCGTGTAATAATATTATTGTTATTTATTATACTTGACAACCGTCACCAACACAATCCGGTCAAAGTCAACTTTCTACGTGTCATTGCTTATTTCCGCGGGGTACGCGGCACGAAAAAATTACATGCATATTGAACACAAATGGAAAAAAATACAACTAAGATAAAATCGACCATCATTGTGTTACAATCAACATGTCATATCGATATCATCGGAAAAAGTTACAGTTTAATAAAACCGATAATAGCCAAAAAAAACATGTGTTCAACAATTTGTGTGAGGTCTGTGTACCCAAATTCTTCTATCTTGACTCGAAACTTATAAGATATCTTTAATTATTCGAAATGTATTTGATAGGGAATTCTTTGGAAATTATTATTTATTACATATAAAAGTAATGATATATAAGTCAAAAATATTAAAAAGAGATTTTTTTTTTTATTAAAACTTTTACTCCGTGATATAAATTAAATAGTTCCAAGAAAGTATTTAAATATAATGAACAATTACGTTTAAACATTAAATTATGTGTGTATAAATCATTGGATTGAAAAATTAATATTTTTCATTATCCTATTTTTATTATATTTCAATTTGATTCCCATCAGAACAAAACAAACTTCAGTAGAATATTTTATATTAATTAATTAATAAGACTTAAAAATATGCGTTAAGAGTAGGTGACAATATATTACTCAAAACAAACATATACACTAAAACACATTTTTTGTCCAAGTAAGCACTTACCAAAATAGATACGAGTGAATTTTCTATCTAATGGTCATAAAATATAAATTAAAATCGACATTTGATTACATTTCTTTATATATTTATAAAACTATATAACCACTTGTATAAATATTAATAATAAATAAATAGACCCTAAAAAAATCAAGCCATTAACAACCACGTCCTAATATTAAGATTCTTTCACCTAAATGTAATTTTAAATAAATTTATAACTCCAAGTACTCTTTGTAAAAAAATAAAAATTTCGGTAGTTTATTTAACAATTTATTTTTAATAAAATAATAAAATAAAACAAAAAATGTTAAATGGTCAACACTCGTAAATTAATATATAAATAAATAGTTTATACATATGTATAAATAAATAAATAAATAAATGAAGAAATACTCCAGGCTATGAATTTATTTATTTAATTAATTTATACATTATAATGTATTTATAAAACTATATATTTATGAAATAATAGAAACTTATTTCATCATTCAATTTTAGCATATAAGATTATGTAAAATATTAATATTTCAGCTAAACTACATGTATACCACATCATTATTTGTGATTAACTAATTTCAAATACATTTTGTTTTGCTAATATGTTCAAGGTTTACATGCCATTAACATTATTTTGGTGTACCTATCCAATACGAAAAAAATGTCATTAGTATAACAAGTGTAAATATCTAATATAAGAAAATATTCATTAAATTTAAATGGGGTTTTTTATAAACGTATTCTGTATACCGTTTTTAGAATTTAAATGTAAATTACTAATACATTTTATTTAAAAAAAATATAACAATAATGATGTATTGTCTATTTATCTAGTATATTACTTTAACACTTAAAATTTGATTGACTTTACTCAATAATTTCTAGTTTATAGATCACGTTTCTAACATAACCCATTTAGACAAATTGTTCGTTGTATTTCTTTAAGGTTGTTTGTTCATGTGTAATTTTAAGATCAAAATTACAAAATGTATACATCCATACTAAGGAATATTAATGTTAATAATAATAATATTATATAATAATCAAAAAATGAAATGAAAAAAAAACATTTAAATGTAAAGTAGATACAGTTTTACTTTACACACTTATAATATGTTTTTGTATAAATCAACAACAATATAACTAATGAAAATAAAATGTGAAATAATTATTTTAATATTTAATAAAATTGAAGTTATTTATTACAGTTTCAAAACTTTTACAATTGCAATGTTAAAATTATTTTAATATACAGAGTTATTACTCAGAACAGCAACTTAACATGACCTCAATTTAACGATGCAAAAGATAATTAACAGAAATAACCTTGATTATTTAAGACTTCGCAATAACACTAAATTAATTTGTTTGTGTATAAGCAGTATATTGTTTTTCGATTTATGAATTTCCTATTAGTCAACAAATAGGAGTAGATCAAAATGTAAACGAGAAAAGACATTCACTTTCCTATACTAAAATATATTTATAATATGTGTTTTTTGTAATAATGTTGAATTTCTGATTGGTTTAATAAATAATTTGCACTCTTTACATTTTATATATTTATTGCTAAAATAAAAATAATTTACTAAGTTAAAATGTATACAGTTACGTTTTTTTGATTAATATTTTTCATTTTATTTAACCAATACGTACAATGTGTATATTTTAAGTACATTCCTAGTACCTATGTCATTTAAATAATACGTATAGTAAATGTATACATTTTTGACGATGAATTTTATTTTGATTCATATGAATTCTATAGATGGTTTGTGCAAATTAAAATCTGAGTATGGATTGTTTTTAAATATAGTCTCAAAATAGCAGTTACTCGAACGCGAACAAGCGTACATATAAACAAAACAAAAAAAAACAAAATATTAGTATTTCTACACGTAGACACATCTACATAATATAATATTATATATTATATAACTATATAATACTTAAAACAATTAATTTATTGAGTAAATTAGTTACAGTTTTTTTAATAATGTTTCCTATCTGTAGATAAGATCGCCTCCAATATAATATACTTATTGAAGTATTAAATTGTTCACCTTATAAGATGTTTATTTGTATACAAATATAAATGAAATCAACGTGCAAACAAGGGTCATTTTAAATTGTAATTTTACATATATAATATTATTTAAATTTGAATGTAATTGCAATTGCAGACAATTCCATCTGTATAAAAAGTATTTCCAAGATATTATAAAAATCATAGTAACTCACACCATCATAAAAAAAATTGTTAAATTAGCACGAATCGAAATCAAGTGCTGAACGTTTTTTAATTGAATTCTTTATCGGTGGAATGTGCATTTTTAAACAGCATTTTAATAATAAAAAAAAACCGTGACTCTAAAATACCTGAGTCCTGGTACACACGTGCGTTTTTTTGAAGTTTAACACCTAAGTGTAATCGTAATTGTGGTTATTTATATCCATAAACTAATTGACCGATACATGCACGTCTCCGTCATCGTTTGAGCGTGTATGAGATACAAATTACTTGTATCGTGCAACGTCAAATTTCGTACATTTCGTAAATACTACCTGTTTTCGGCTGTACACATGCATCAATGAAAAATGAAAAATGATTAAAATAGAAATATATTAAATTTTTATTAAAAATGTATTACAAATTCTTATGACTTTGTTTCGCAACTAAATAAACACACCTCGTATACGATTTGTACGACACTATGTCGTATCGTCGTGGTTATCGATGACGCTGCGGCACCGTATCGAATGTATGAATAGGTACTGTAGTTACGATAACGCCGCGGTGCCGCAATCAAAAAAAATGCACGTGTACCAGGCTTTTAATGATAAAACGTTCGATAAATACAAGTTGTTTCAGGACAAGGTGACCTCAAAGTTGTGAATTTGCAAATATGATGTTTGTATAATAGTACTTATATTTATTACGTACCTGATGTCCTGATTTAAAAAAAATGGTGTCTGTTGTCGCAGCGAATAAATATGGTTATTAAAATATGAATAATAAAAAGCACACGAAGAATTGTAATAATTTTTTGAGGTAAAATACTAACAAAATCATGAAAAAAAAAAATAAAAAAAATATATTGTATTGGAAATACTTGATATAGTTTAAGATTATTATAAATAGAAAAGAATTATACACAATAGATGACACTTTTCCTTAAAGTTAATTTTATTAGACT
Source organism: Sipha maydis (assembly GCA_034509805.1). Classification (NCBI taxonomy): domain Eukaryota; kingdom Metazoa; phylum Arthropoda; class Insecta; order Hemiptera; family Aphididae; genus Sipha; species Sipha maydis. The sequence continues at coordinate 68,728 of JASXSY010000168.1, forward strand.
TACGAGTACTTTTGTTGTATTTAGTAATGTACGATTACAGAATTAGATTAAAGTCAAGAATGATTTTGCAAAGTACAAGTCTAATCAAACCAACATAGACTAAATCATGATTCGATGATTTGCGGGGAACCAGAAATATATTATAACAGGAAAATTGTTTTGTGTACGCCATTGGTGGGAAATAGAAGTTCTTGGGTTTTATGTCTCGTAATTGGAAGCCATCTAAATTTAACATTTAGAAAAACCTGAGAACAGTATTTCTATGTAGACAACGTAATACAAATAGAGTCCCATGTAAACGTCACAAATATAAACATTTTTTACGTTTGCATGCCGAAACGACGCGTAGAAAAAAAAAGAAAAAGAGAAGTTTTGCTCGGCGAGCGGTCGGTCGAAAGATAAACGTTTTATCGGAAACGATGCAAACAACAGTACTGCTGCAGGAAGTGTTTACAAGTAACGAGTAGCGAAAACTAATCGCAAACATTTTTTTCAACGCTCATATCGGTTTACGCGTGAACCGGGAGAGGATAAGTATTCGTCACTCGTTCAAATAGAAAAAATAAAATAAAAATATAATGGAATATAATATAATACGAAAATATTTGAATTTTTTGTCACGGGTTCGCGTTGCGGAAAACAACCGGGTTCTCGAGTACAACGTGATTCCTAAACGCACGCGAGTTATAATTATTATTATCTGGCCGCCCCGGCGTCGACGCCCGTGAAATGCTTTTCGGCGACGGCGGGCGTGGGCGTGGGCACGAGGCGCGAAAAGTCAAAGAACTCGGCGGAGCGCGCGCGCGCGTTTGTTTTTCGCTCTGGCCTCTAAAAATAGCGCGGCCGCCCCCGGTCGTTTCGCGTGTGCGCAGCGCGAGCATAGCCACTCGTTCTCGCGCGACTCGGCGGCGGATCCGCGCGTACACGTGGTGCGCGTTCTCCGGGCGCGCCCGTGCTAAGCGTGGGCCCGCCGCCGGTGACCCCAACGGGGAATACGCAGCGTACGTGTGCGTATTTTGTGTTATTGTTATTTTTAAATCGGCGGCGTCGAACCGTACGCACAATTTCCGCATCCCTCCCTGCTCCTCGTTCACTGCCGTGTTGCTCTACCGCACCGTCGTCAAGCCGCGTACACCACCGGGTGTTAGCCGAATACTCCAGGATCCATTATTATTTTTACTGTATTATATTTATACGGAAAGAAGGGGTTCCAAGACGGGTACGTTCACTTTCTCTCTCCCGCTCACGCTCTCCGCGGGCACGCACATTTATATTTATATATAACATCGTCATCGTAATGTCACGCCGTAACGATGTATTGCGTTTTGTCTCCTGTACCGCACATTGTTGTTCTCCCGACACCTGTAGCGTCGTTGATACCCGTTCCAGAACTTTTGTCAAATGTAGGTATTTAATGTAATCCTTCGAAACGTAGATTCGGGATTCAAAAATTGTACGATCAATATGCTTGTTTCACACGACCGAAATTTGTTGAAATAGTTTTTTTGTAGTTTTAATGTAATTTAAAAACAAAAGGTTGGCCTAGGAGCCGATGGGAAGACAGAGTGAGGGCAGATATTACTGGAATATCACAAGATACTAGAATTGAATACAGCTAAGGCAGAGTTAAATGGAGAGGATTGGTTGGGGCAGCGATGGTCCAACATGGACTATAAAAGCTAAAAAAAAAAAAATTTAAAAACGATCTTAGCCGATGTTGCGAGGGCTATTTTCAATATAAAAATAAACCCAAATAATTTACTTCACGTTAATAATGTTATTGTTTTTGACTCGATCAGTTCCATTTACTTTTTTTATACTTGTTAATCAATTTTCATTTAATTACATATTTATACTTCGTGTTTCAGAAAAGCGAAGAAGAATGAAATTCATTTGATAATTTCAAACTTTCGTTTTGGTTAAAAAAAAAAATTAACACTGATAAAATTACCTAGTTTTTAACATTTTTTTTTTACTTCAAATAAAATAACCTTCTCTTAAAATTCTAAAATGCACATACGTAGTGTATAAAGTTCATGTGACATTAAATCAAATTATATTATAAAAGGAAAAACATTTTAAATTGTTTTTTATATCAACTAGTTTTTTTACGAAAACTTCATTATTAATAATGTACTATGTACATATGTGAAGAAAGACAGTAAATCAAGCTCATTAACTCTATGTACTCGTATATCAGCATACGCACGCGAAAGTTATTTCAAACGGGACGTTAAATTTTTAGATATGTTAGTTCCCTTGTATCTCCTGAATTTGAGTTCTAATGTCAACATTGACAATGAACATCGTTACATATTTATAATCGTAGAACCATAAGCGAAGATTTGATTGAATTTTAGTGGGGCTTAAATGTCAATTGTTGCGAAATAAATATCTATTATAATATTTAATATTACGAAATTTAATAATTTTGGGGGGAGGGAAAAGCCCCCCAAGTACCTCCCAATCACCACCTATGCATAGAACTAACGTTTTTATAAAAAAAATTAATTTTATTAATTTACTATATTAATTATTGATCAAAGTTAATGAGTAGTAATTACTGTACATTATTAAAATAATATGGTTAATATTAATTAAATATTTATTTTACTAATTAAAGCCTCTGTTTCTATACCGTAATTTACCAAGTATGTTTTTGTTATAGCCTTGTTTACAAACTACTGCATGCGAGAGTCGAGCATGAATGACCTATGCCTTCTTCCGAGATGGTCCCAAGATCCACTTTCCTACCTAGTAATAAAATAAATGGTCAACATCATGTTATTATAAAGATAAAATTTGCATTTCAATACGTTATGTTAATATTAATATATTTTGTCATAGTATATTTATAGTACCAATAATAATAATAATAAAGCAGAATCATGTAAATGACGTACTTAATTTAGTGTATTCAATTATTAGATATAAAATTAAGTTTTCTTTAGTATTTAAAACTATGTGTTTTTATAATATATTAACCAAGTAAAAAATAAATGTCTAAAATACCTGTTAAACTCAATGAGAGTTATGAAGTTAAATTTAAATATTTTAATGAAAAATATTGAAATAAATAAATTAATGCCAAAACACCAATACTTCTACAAAATAAATGTTGTATTTATATTATATATTTACTAATTAGAACGCTTAATATATTACAAATTGTTTTTTAATAAAAATATATATTATAAATAGCATACTACGTTATTATTTAAAAACAGATATTGATTTATAATGATAGACATAATAATCATTTTTAAGTAATAATAAGGATAGGAATGTAAAAATAAATTTTAATTCGATCATAATGCAACACTAAATAGATTGGCATTGCACATTATGTTCGTCGTTCAAATATCTCCAGGCTATAGTTAATTTTTATACATATTCAGCAGCTTTTTTCATTCATCAACCGCAATATAGCCCAAAACACCGTTATAGCAATATGCAAAATTAGATCTCCTAGTAGAATAAGTAATAATTGTGAAACCATTGGACCACTTTGTTTTCGAAATATTTTGTTTAAACTAGGTTTACTTGACCGCTGAAATTTAATGAATTTCACAAAACAAGGTTAAGGCAGTTCCTACGCATAACTATTAAATTGATTTATTTTATCAACCACTAATCGGTATCATATTTGAACCAACACTATAATATTTATAGTGAAAAACTTTTAAATAAAAAATGTTTGAAAATAATACCAATTCTATTACATATTTTACTACTTATTAGTAATTTCTCAATAATAATTAGTTATACATTTTACAGTTGAATTGTCGTTCAGCTGTATGATAATAAATTTATAAATTTTACAATAAATCGGGCATTTAAAATAAAATAGTTGTTTAATGATAATGAGGCACATAAAATATATGTACGTTCTTTTATTATAAAAAATAATAATATAGCATTTATTTAACGTATTGGCCTTGAACTTCAAAATGTAAACATAGTTTTTTTGTTTAAAAATAGAAACGCAATTTGTGTCGATGTTTATTGAAACAGAAATTCTAAAAACGACAAAATCAATCTACATGTTGCAATCGTAATTATTGGAACTGAAAAAGAATACTTTTATCAGTATAGCGAAATCGAAACGTTGGTTGTACTCAGAAAAGATTCCCGAACGTTTAAATCACGAAAGCAACAACAATCGGCATCCTGGTTTCCCGTTAGAAAATCATACCTTTGGCGAATAGATTACATGCGGCGGCATTGTGCTGACGAGAGGTGTCCGATGACAAAGTCGTTCTCGAATCACGCCCGTACGAGAATTAGAAACTATGATCGTTATAGTGTTAAATATTGTTTTTGTCCTGGGACAGAGATAAAACCGGAGTACAGTCTTATTACTTTACGCCTCTCGGCGGTTGTCATCGACGCAAAAGACGATGGTGATCATGTAAACAGAAAACATGTTACGCGTGTCATTTTTTCTCTCTCTCTCTCTCTCTCTCTTTACTCCACTTCATTTTAGGCACCACTCCAGTTTGAATATTCAACATAGCTGTGCGAGTGTGCGGTGATGAGAGAAAGAGAACGCACGACTCGTGAGAGCGAGACGAGAACACAAACACATCGCACACATACACACATACACTCGGTAAACCATAAAAAACAGGATACTCAAACATACACATGCACTCCGTATCACGTACGTGCACATACGATGTGCGTAAAACTCGCACGCACTCACACATATTTACGCATTGGACTTTTATCGGAGTAGGAGTGCACCACACACACGCACACATACGCTCGCCTGGAGAGAGATAACGTATGGCGGATTGTATATACAATATATACGTATATAAAATAAAAGTGTAAGAGTAGTGTGTGTGTGTGTATAAATATAGTACTTCGACGACGAGCCATTACCAAAATATATTATATGCGGACGGCGGTGGTGGGGGAAAAAAGTGCGTGAGTGGTGTGTGTGTGCGTAAGGCCGCCGACGACGACCAACCCGTTTTTTTTTTTTTCACCGGGAGAGAGAGAAAGAATGACGGAGAGAGAGAGAGAGAGAGAGAGAGAGAGTAAGAGAGCACGAGCGAGTGAGAGTGCGAACGATAATATACGCGCGGTGCCGCCGTGTGTTGGGAAGGGAGAGAGAGGAGAAGAAGAAAAGAGCGCGAGAGAGAGTGCGTGCGGCGGCGGCGTTGCGTGGCGAGAGAGAGAGAGCGAACGGGAGAGAGTGCATGTGAGTGCGTATGCGATCGCGACGACGGCGGCGGCGGCGGACGGGCCATATACTCGCGCGCGCTCCTCGCCGAAAGAGAGTTGCATTTATTCGGGCGCACCCTGTCGCCGGCGTTACAACCACCGCACTGCACACGCACGTCGCTCGCACACCAGCATACGTCACATTCACCGACAGTCGAAAACACGACGACGTCGACGGCTACGATTTACGCGCACCGACGGCCCCCGCCGCGAACGTCATATTTTTTCCGTATTAATTTAATATTGTTAAATTCGTAAACACATTCGAGTTGGAATACATTTATATAAATATATATATATATATTTATATATTTATAATCTTTTATTTATTTTAATTATTTCTTTCTCAAAACATTTTTAATATAGTATTTTATATTCGAGAAGATATTGTTATTATTGTACGATCTGAAAATTGTTTTTCGCTACATCGTTTTATTTTTTTTTTCTTATCGCCGTCGCTGCTTCAAAAACATTTATCACGAACCGCACTCGCGCCGAATTTATCGTCTCTCGGGATTGAGCTGGATGTGAGATTTGCAGTGGTCTTCCGGTTGACCAGGAAATGCATCTCGGTATGTATTCTAATTGAATATTATTGTACACTTTTTGTACCACGATTACAACGTAGTTACTGTTAATTTATATCATGCGGGCTGAGCCACTTGACGGGGTTGGCGAAAGTGTACCCTTGCTAAAATATTAATTATGGAAATCACCGGATACCGTGGGTCGCGTTTATTCAAATATTCGCTTATGCAAATAAACCGGTTAACCCTAGTCCCTAATAATATACCCTATACGGGTCACGGACAAATTCTCGCGTTCCCATGTCCTGTATGAGAACCGTTTTTTACTCGCAGATGGTTTGTTACTTTTACATTGTCTCTCTAGACCAATAGTCTTGTATACTATCCGTGATTTTAAGTTAACAGAAAACATTTCAACGGTTATTAAGTTTACAAATCGTAAGAATCTTATGAATTTATCGATTTGACATGTTTTCGTGATGATTTCAAAACCCAGTACTTTCGAAAATCTTTATCATCCATGGTTGATCATATGTTTTGATGATCTATTGAATTAGATGATAGTAAATAATATGACACTCGCTGTTCGCTCAAAAGTGTTTTAAAGTTGGCTCCCGCGCTTTACGTTGCACTACTTACTACACCTGCCAAACAAACGTGCGGCTACTGGCTTGCTTTTTTTGGTATTGCATTTAAAATTGGTTTTTAGATTTCATCACATATTTTGCAGTTTTAGTAACTGCCAAATTCTATATGGTATTATAAGCAACTTTAAATATTAAATGACTAAGATATTAGAGTTGAACATTTAACTCCGGTGTGGTATCAATGGGATACTGTTATAAAGAATAAATTTATTTTTTGCGTTATTAGCAATATTCATTAGAAAAGGTGTGTTCCCTACCCCTCCACGCCTAATTTTTGACTGCTTCGTCGATAGCCTCGGTTAACCGTGCGTACTTCCTATTTCCCACTGATGACGAATTATTTTTTACGTTATGTTTGTTACTGCTAAACCGTTAATAATAACAAATATAATAAAAGTATTTATCAACATACGGCAAATTAATTTTTTTTAAATTCTAGAATAAAATAATTATGTTGTTAGTTTTTCTTAAGACCCATCATGATCGGTTGTTTGTTTGATGATAAATTGGCAAATGACCAACTCTAATAATGTTATAATTATTGGCTTATCCGAATAATTTTTTTTTTTTTTGTCAATATCGGTCGTTCAACAATCGTAAGTGTTCGTCCAGATAACGACATGGTGATTACAAGTCTGGTGGGTGTACTTGAATTTTTCATATAATTCCTTTTTTTTCACACTAATTCGATAGCACTTATATATAATTTTTAAGTAAAACTTAACGCCTATATAATATACAGACGTTCAATTTTCCATCGTTGTTTGTGTTTACCTCTTATATCTGTAGCTATTAATAGGTAAAACTTGTCTTCATGGTTCGTTGCATAACTGCAATTTACGTGTTATTTTGGGATCTTGGCTCCTTTCGAAAATGAATTAATCGATTTTTTGCAAAATTAATTCAATTATTTTTCTATTAAAACTTATCTTTATCTTATACATTTAATAGTTTATGGTATCATGTTATTCAATATTTAATGCATTTTCGATTCTAAATAATATCAATCTCCTTATTCAAATTCCATTTAACACCTAGGACAAGGGTGCGTCATTACATATACATTTATAACATTATTTGTTGTTAAACCATGAATAATGTGACATAAATTTGCGAAAAAAAATTACTACAAAGTATTGTGTTTTCTAGTATTGATTATATAATAAACACAATTTTACTATCGAGGTGTGGTAATCAAAAAGGTAATTTTTCATAATTATATATGTATTTTGCATGATGAAATATATTTTTTTTCATAATCTAGTTATCAGTAGTGTTAATTTCCATATTATATTTTATTGTATTTTATTTATAGAAAATATTTGTTGTTTTATTGGTACATGTTGTTAAAAATGTAATTTGATTTTTGAGTTGAGAGAATATTTATATGTTCATTATTTTGTTGTTTTACATTAATATTGACTATCAACATCATCAAACTTTTCGAAAGCAGTAATTTTAATAATCTTCGAACAAATTCAATAATAATAAAAAAAATGTAAATAGCTTAAATATTTTTATTTGTCTATACTCTTTTTTTCATATATGCTAAGAGGCTATATACTTAATTATAATGAAATACATTAAAAAAAAAAGTTTACTATTTTCTATAAATATTGTAATAAACTCATGAAGTATTAATTTTAATAATATATTTTATGTATGTATGTATATATATATATATATATAAATCACTAATCCAGAAATCACTTTTACATTTTATTTCAGTGTTTACTAAATAATATGTAAATATATATATATATATTATAAAATCAATGCTAATATCTAATAAATATAATTATGTATAAAATATTATGGATATCGAATACTTGAAAGTTCAATTGTTCGATAATAGTGATTTTAATTGGTCCTCTTGGAGTCCATGCAGCTATCGCATTCCTGGTTAATACCTACATACAAACAATATACACGGATGTCATTAAAGAATATGAAAAAACTAGTTCGAAATTATGTTATTTTGCTCATAAAATCGAGAATCTGCATACTATTAAAGGTTAAAAACCGCTATACAAAAAACGAACAAATAAACAGCTAATAAATAATTTTCAATTATATCTCTTAGAAAATACTCACTTACCTACATCAAAATAAACCATACTTCGTAAATGAGAAATTACTGATTAGGTAATTTCGAATTTGGAATGGTATGTCACAATGTACATTAAAGCGAAAAGGTTAAACAAATAAATAAAAGAATGTATGATAATCGTATACCGTTAAATATTTGAATAGTTTACACAAATGATTTATTTGATTATAGCAAGGGTTTACTGTATTTCCAGACAACGAGTGAGCAGGTAAAAATGAAAAGACAACCACCCCCTCAGTATTTCGCCAGACGCTCAGACATGGTGATTGTCGTGTTTCGCGATTTTTTTTTTACACACACCCGAAGGCTACCTATTTAAAACGTGAAAAATAGTTGCCACTGGTTATGGGGTGGGTGGAGGGGTCCGACTTGTCTGGTAGACTATACCTAAAATACCGTGTCCCGTTCGAGGGTTGTTGTGTCTGGGGCCGATTCCGTATTCGCAATGCCGTTATTGTACACACAAAAAAAAAATACATTTTATTACTACGATATAAGGGAGTATGTATACAGAGTGTTTCAATTGTTATTTCTAATGGTTTTTTTTTTTTTTCAGTTAAAAACGAAACTATAGCTGAAATTCTGTAATATATAACATTAATGGTTGACTTTTTGTTTATGACTTACTATTTTAATAGTTTAAACGACACCTGTTAGTTATATATTAAAAATGTCTTTTAATATAATATTATTTGGTAATTCAATACGTCTAATGTGTATACATTATAAACTTTGATCTACGCGTCTTAAAATTTTATCATTATGATTATTATCGTGAATATAATTAGTATTTCAATATCGCAATGATACAAGTTAATAATTTAATATAATTAAATTTATAAAGAATAAGTTGTTACAAATGGTGTGGAATTTGAGTTGGAAATGCTATTTTTGTGTGGGAATAAATGGTCAACATCTAGACATTTTTCATAAAAAAAATAAAATAATTAAAATGTTAGCTTGTTCTTTGGATATTTTAAGAACATACTGTAGACAATTGGGGTTGTCATTGTATGGTTCGTAGATAGGGTAGACGAATGATGTTATGGTCTGTCGCTTATTCGTTTATTGTCAAATGATGTTTACCAACACAGGTGTCTTTTCTTTTATGCAACTATTATATTCAATTGTCTAAAATATATTTTTCGTTTAATTGTATATTATAAATAGATTTTGTTAGACTTTTAAATTTATATAGGATTCTTCAAGTTTTTTCGAGGAAAACCTATAACTCTGTAGTAAAATTGTGGTAAAATTATCATAGCCGAGTACATACTATGTCTAGAGAGTTTAATTTTAAAATGTTTGCATACATGTTTTATAAATTAGCTTTTTCGTGAAAGTAAATTTTGTATAAATATTTATGTATTTTTGTTGGATTTTTTTAATTTAAGCAGATTAAATTCTTAGCGTTCAATTAACATATTTTTAACATGTTCCGAATTTTTTATATAAATGAGTTTCGTATTGATTTATATGCACTTATATTTTAGTAAAATATTTAATTTCTATTGTACATAAAAAATCCAAATAAATATTGATTTCAAAATTTGCAAATTGTTTTGTAACTAATTATCATTTAAACTATTTTATATGTTAATGTTTTACTTATATTTTTTTTTAGGTTTTTGAAAATTCAACCAGAAATTAAGTTTTGTAGTTCAAAATGACTAATAATCAAGCTAATACAATTTCTGGTCAGGACCAACAATACTGTTTGAGGTGGAATAATCACCAGACAAATCTAACAAATGTATTTGTTCAACTATTTCAATCTGAAGAATTTACTGATACTACATTATTTTGTGAGGGTGGACCACCAGTCAAATGTCATAAAATGGTGTTAGCTGCATGTTCTTCGTACTTTCAGTCAGTATTTGCAGAAGTACCTGGTAAACATTCTGCAGTTGTCTTGAAAGATGTTGGCCATGCTGAAATGAAAGCTATACTGGACTATATGTACAAAGGTGAAGTAAATATTGCGCATGATCAATTAGCTGCCCTACTCAAAGTTGCAGAGATGCTTAAAGTTAAAGGACTTGTTCAAGATAATTCACACAAAACAGAAAGACCAATAACGCCTGCTGTTGAAGAAGATCGCAATATAATTAGTACTTCATCTCCAAATCATGTATCACCAGATGGTAATACGAGTACGTCCAAAGATCTTGCCATTAATATTAACAACAATAATGAACAGAATGATTCACCTCCACACAGTACTGGTATAAACCACCAAGCACCATTCTATAATAAGAATTATTATGGAAAATCTCCACCATTAACAACTGAACATAGACCTGGAAGAAGTAATGTTCCGATGTGGCCAATGCCTGCTCTACAGATGACATCAACACCTGTGACTAATGCCATGTTTGGAGGTAGCTATGATGCTATGATTGCAGGATATCCAGGAATGTCACCATTGCGCCGTAAAAAACTATCTAGTATGTTAATGGGTCGAGACACACCAATATTAAGGACTGTTCTTGGTCAAGGGCAAGCTGATTCTTCACAGCAACTTCCTCCTATTATGTATGGTTCTGAAGCTATAGAACATCAAAGACCCCAGTCTAATGGATCTGAATATGGCAGTCAATTTTCAAAAGTAATTATTTAACTTTATTTGTAAAACAAAATATAAAAGTTTGAAATTAATCAATTAAATTTATATCAGATTAAAGTAGAAGGGTCAGAACTTAATTCTCCATATCCTCCAGATATGTCCATGAATGATGACGAAGAAAATATGAGGGTAAATATTCATGATTTTTATTGTAATAACTTAATTTTCTTTTATCAATTAAAGCTTAAGATACAAAAATAAAACAATCAGTTAAAATACATTTAATTTATAAATAAGTATTTTTAATTTATTAACTTTAAATTGTTTTTAAAATTATACTATATTTTTTTCATTATAGTTTTGCTTACAGTTATTTTTAAATATAATGATAATATTATTATAGTTAAGAGTATTTTGTTTTTGTTAGTCCTCCATAATAATAAATTTCACTAGTAGTTAATAGCATTGTCTAATATGTATATTTATAGGATAATATGAGTATAATAACAAAAAAGTTGTTTATCATTATTTGAATTAGTATAGTTACTAATAATTCCTTGTTAAAATTAATTTGTGTTATAACAAAACTATTTTCATTTTTTTAAAGTTTTATTTACTTTCCAGATTGGAAAATTGAATAATTCATCTTCGCCTCAATCAATGTATAGTGATTCAAAAGGTAAAAATTTGATAATTTATTTACCAATTAATTTTGTTACAATATTTATTTTTCCTTTTCCAATTTTAAATCAATATTGATTGTGTTATTTTATTTAACAGGTGGTGTTGTAACTCCAGGAATTGCAACTTATGTTCCTTCTCATAAACCAGAATGGAAAAGATATAAACAATACACAAGACAAGATATTATGTCTGCAATAGACGCTGTGCGAACTGGCATGAGTGCCTTACAAGCTTCGCGAAAATTTGGAGTTCCATCTCGTACTCTTTATGACAAAGTAAAGAAACTTGGAATAACTACAAGCCGTCCATTTCGTAGATCAGGAGTTAACAATGGAAACCTTGGATTTGGATATGGATTAGGTCCTGGTACTAGTAGTGTAATGTTTTCAAGTCAAATGTCTGGTGCTGAAGATGAATCTGGTCATTCTTCAGCCATGGAACATGCAACTGCTGGTTTCTTACACCACGCTCTTGGATTATCTGGAGTGTCTATAAAATCTGATCATGAAACTTCTAACAATGGACATTCACCTCGATCAGATAGAATGGACGATGGAGGTTCACCGTGTAGCCCAGAATTAATAAAATATGCTGGACATCGGGAGGATATTAGATCGCCAACTCCAACAGAAAATGATGATCAAGCACAAGATTTATCTGTGTCTCGTAAATCTGAGTCGTCACCAATACAAACAACTCCTACATCTAGAGTTATTATGGGACCTCTTAATCAAACTGTTAGTTGTCCCGTGTTAGCTGCTGGTAATGAAGATAGGGACTGAATTTATTTTTATTGAATGGGCAGTATGTGCAATTCGAATTCAATAATTGAATTTTACTGAAACCCAAATGTTAGTTTCTAAGCTATTTGAAGACAGCCCTTTTTAGTTTAAGTTATGTCATGTTAAAATTAGCATTTACGATAAAAGACATACCAGGGTTAGTTGGTGCGGAAAAAGTCGTACAGTTGAGAAAAATTGTACTTCTAACTTTCTTTTGAATTTAAATTATTTTTTAAAAGTTGACACTATTTTATTTTATTTAATAATTTTCTTTTTTGAGTTAGTCGAATTTGCAAATATTGGGTATAACCTAGGTATAATTACGTAAAATTAATTTTTTTATGTTAATTCCAAGTCTGAAAATTTAAATCAAAACATTGCTTCAGGTAGCTAATAAAATGGTTGTATCTTGATATATCTGATACCAGGTTACAGTTTATAAATGCCATTTATTCCCAAAAAACTGCTCAATTATCGTTATATAAGAGTTCCTTGTATCAAAATCTATCTAAAATCGTAGATACCGATTGTAAATAACTCAATAATTACAAAGCTTATCCACTCAATTTTCACTTAATTGATTCCCTCCATTTATTATTATTTTATTAATTTTCATTAAACAGATATCTCAAACCACATAAGACTGCTACTTGTTAAAATATTATGTAGTTAAGTAGTAATAATAATATACACAAAAAAAAATATATATATTATTTAGTTAATTTAAACCAAGGAGACTGTTTTTAATGTTTAATATTCTACACTGATATTTCTCAATAATGTACTAACTAATGTGTTCATGCAGTTCTATGTCATAATGTTACACAAACATTGTTAGAAGCTTTATTATACTCAATGCTCAGTGTGTCAGCAATGAAAATCATGTGTTCATTAGTTTTAGCAAACACTACTTTGGGGCCAATATTATAATTGTATAATCCAGTTACATTTCAAATAGTTAAATAATAAGACTGAGTAGCCTTAATTTTAAAAGAACTGATACACATTTGGACTGGTTTGATTTAAACATTCTCAGCTTTGTTCCTACTGAGGTTTATTAACTTATCAATAAATTGCAATAGTATATTAATTGAAATGTCTACAGGAACAAAGGTGTGAATTCAAGACTGAGTTGGTTTTTGTTAGAAGCATAAATATAGAAAAATAACAATTTTAATAGAGTTTAATAATTATATAATTTTAATTTTTGATCATCCGTTTTTGTAACATAGTTATTTAAAATTAAAATAAAACTAGATAATTCATTTTAGAATATACTTGTCTGGGTAGGATGCAATTTTAACAAATTGGATTTTGTTGAATTTCCTTTATTTAACTTTTATTTATTTTACACAAAATAGAATAATTTTTTTAAGTTTAGTTAAAATTAGAACATGTAAATTAAAAACTACTAATTTGTATTTAATTACTATTGGATTTTTTATTGATGAAATGCATATTCAAGGAAAAAATAATTATAATGTATATCGTGTTAACGACCTTTTATTGTATATTTTATTTATATATTACTTTATAAGTATTGAAGACTTCTGTTTTATTTATTTTTATTTAATAATTGTTTTGTTTTTGTTCGAGTTTTTTTAACTTTGGGCTTCATTAAGGGTATGTATTGTAATGATAATTTAAAGTTTAAATTTATATGACGTGTTGTTAAAATTATATTTACTATTTAATATTTATTTACTTTCTTTTTTGCAAGAATTGTTCAATTATATTGGTTAAATTGAAAAATTTATGTTTTGCGTTTTTGTTTAATATTATAGCTTATAGGATATTTACTATTAAGATTAACATAGTAAAATGTTGATTGAAAATTTTGTATTTAAATATTAAAAACTTATACAAAAAATGATTTTATTTTTAATTATTGTAAATGGAATTTAACTGATACATGTTTGAGCTTAATGCATTTTTATTTGTGGTTGATTATAAGGATTAGAAAACTATTATTTAAGATAATATGTTTTTCATTTGTACTATAAATCCAATTGCAATTTTAATATTTTAAATAAGTTTTCTATGATAAGGTATAATTTTTTGAATAATATGTTTAAATAATTTAAAAAAATACTTTTATGCTATTTGACTTTATATAATAACTTGTAACAATATTTTTATTTCGAACTTGGTTATAATTTTTCATCTTTTTTTTAATTAAATTTTTTAGGAAATTTGTTTACTAGGTATAGAAATAACATCTGTGTTATATATATATATATAGTATATACTCACACACATACACTTATAATATTTAACAATAATATTACTATTTTTATCTCATTTATTAGAAGTGCTTTTTTCTTACATCGTTTTGTTAAATCATAAAAAAAGAATATTATGTATAAATTATTTATTTATTTTTATTATAAGACTGAATATTGTTCTAAGTTTGTCTAACAAAATTTATATACATGCGTTTTCTTCATTTTAATTCTTATTAAATTATACTAGGTCACAGGGGATCTATCCTTTATAATAATATGTTATACTTTTGGTAATTAGGTTTAGATGCATTTTAATAGTTGATTTTCCTAGTTATATCACTTATTCAACTTATAGCTAAAAATTATTTTTAGAGTGTAGTGTGTGTTTTATACTATTATTTATTATTATAGATATACATTATTACAGAGATCTGTTATTTTTTTTCAATGGTTTATTAACCAATTACATACAATATTTAACATGATATATATATATATATATTATTCTCAATTAGTAAAAAATAATACATACTTCATTGGTGATTATTTGTATGTGTGTACCTATTATTTTTATGGTTTGGTATTTCATAATAAGAGTTATAAACAAAAGAGAAAAACAGATATCAGTTTCTGTAGTTCTATAGAACAATAAAAATAATTTCAAATAATGCAAAGAAGTTACTTACAAAGTTCTAAAATATATTCTAAGATTTAATAAACCAATTATTTGCTGATGTTTTAGGTTATATTATTTTAATTTTATATACATTAATACAAGAAAATAAACAAATTAATTAAATTTTAAATTTTTATAATATATAAACTTGATTTATATATATAGATTTCATTAAATCATTATATTATTTACTTTTTGAGTATATTATATTTTCATAATTCTGGTACTTACATAAATTATTTCATTACTTATTTTATTGTAAAATAAATATAATATGCAGCAGAAATGATGACGTGTAACAACTGGATATTTTTAGAATATGTAAAACAAATAATTTAATTAATTAGAACTACAAAAGATAAAATCAGTTAAGGTTATAGAGAAACTATAATCAAACAATAAATAATTTTTTTTTAAATAATCACTATAAACTTGAAAAAATATGAAACTCAAATTTTTAAGAGAAAAAAATTGGTATTATAAAAATTGCTAAAAGATAAAGTAAAATTTCGTAAATCACGAATCTAATAACTGGATTATATTATAAATTATTTATTACTGACGCTCTCATCGTGTGTCTCAGTGAATATAAATAATATAACATATAAATTATACATTTTACATATAGATAATTGAGGCAACAAGTTTTGATGTACCTACATTAATCAGTGTGTATACAGCATAGACCTATAAACAATGTTTATAGGTCTACGGCAGCGGTTACCAAAATGTGGTCCGCGTACAAAAATTATTCGGTCCGCAAACAAGGAAAACAAGTAAACATCGATAGAAAAATCTATTGCGTTTTATTTGCAAACGCAGTTCCCTAGCAATTCTTATTGCTCATATGTTAAAGTTTGAAGAGGTGACAGCAGAAGCGGATCTACAGTTGGATAACTGTGGGTCAGGCTACTTCAAGAGGCCACTTATTAGGGCTAAAACTGGATTATACAAAATGCAGCATAATTGATTCCCACATCTGCGAGGCAAATAAAAAAAAAATTGTTCATGATATGAATATAAATAAATATATCAAAAGAAAGTAATAAGGTTATTTTGTTATTTTTTAAAAATTATTTCGTCTAAATGATGGTCTTGATCATTTTGTCAAAATGTATAAGTCTCATAAACATTGATAATAAAAAAATAAAGATCTTGAGTGTATCATAGACCTATATTAATTAGTACTTATAAATCCTAAATTATCGTACCATGTCTTCGTATAATTTGTAATAACTTATAAGAGTTATAAATGAATTGTTTTGTACAATTTGTTGGCTCGTTTTTACACAAGTTCATATATAATGTTCACTACGATGATTCATAATTTTTACTGGCGAATGGCGATGAAATAACGTTTTGAAATTTATTATAGGCGATCATGTACTGTCTCATGAGTCAAGAAGCTAAGGATATAATTGGTTTTTATTTTTGTTTATTTTTAGCGTTGGTATTTATTTTTCCCCCGAAATAATGACGTCACTGATCGTTGATAACAATTATATACTATATGTATATATATATGTATTAATATTGTTACTTGGTGGTTGATAAAATTAATTTAGTAATATAAATAACAAAAATGAATGTCGACTGGAACTATTTGCATGATTTTATTTTGAACCCATCGTAGCACTCGTCTTTTTTCTAATTCTTTTTTTTTTATAGTAAATCATTACATGAGGGCCGAACTGTTTTCAAATTGCTTAACCCCCAAACCCTCATGCAGCATCGTTTATTGAATAAAATAAAATCATATCCAATGCATACAAATCTGGTAAGCCCTCGTGAGTCCGGAAATTATCTTCCTCAGCGATTGCTGGTATGTATACGTAGAACACAGGCCCAAGGAGAGCGAACAGGTATGTAACTTATATGGGAATATACTGGACATACCCCACATTATCAACTTTACAAAAATAGAACTAATATTTAAGTATATATACGCGGTGACGTGGTAATATCTTCTCGGATCGACCTAGGTCCACCGCCCTAGACGTCTCATTCAGAGAGTCTCTTCGGAGACCGGCCTAAGCCAGCCAACCTAAACATCACGTGCTGATCGCCTCTACGCGGGCTGGTTTCTGGCCACTACCACCCGCACTGAAACATCACCGATCATCGGCTTCTGCGGCTTGCCGCACCATTTCCTCTTGCTCCTTGTGGATCAGGATTTCTACAGCCATCTTGCAGAAGATCCTGAAGGTCTCCTCTGTCTCCCTGCCTCTCCCGATGGTCAACCGGGAGGTCCACGAAGACTGGCTCACACAAGATGTTCGGGACGTCTTCGACTACAGGAAAACGGTTGAGGCGGGCGCGGAGCTCCTCGTGCCGGCCGTCCCAATTCAGACACCAGAACAAGGTGTGCTCGGTGTAGTCTGATATGTAGTGCTAAATGCAACCGTGGCCTGAAAGCAGTTTCCTAACAGAAAGCCAGGAACGAATCATCAATATTAAGTACTCTGAGTGCCCACATTCCTTAGCGATTTATCAATAACCGGTCACTGAAGGGAGTTGAAGGCATTTTTTACGTCCAAGGAGAACAAGACACAAAACTGCTTTTGTTTCCAGTTTCCCGCGCCCACTTGTGCTGCCAGTTTGGCGATCACACCCACCGCTGACTCCGTTGAGATGCCCTCCGGAAGTCCAACTGGTTGCGGGTGTGACGGGCCGAGTAATTCGCTTCCAGGTTGGACTCCGGTCTTTGCAGAATAAGCCTTTCCAGGAGCTTACCCGGGTTATCCAGAAGGAAAATTGGGCGGAAGATGGATGTAGAGTCGACCGGCTTACCCGCACCCTTGTGGAGTAGAACCAGCTTGGATGTTTTCTAGGTCGTTGGAAAAGACAATGATTTTAGATATTTATTGTAGATCTTGAGAGTGTCCCGAAGTCGCGTGATGACGATCCTCTCAG
This sequence comes from Sipha maydis, assembly GCA_034509805.1. NCBI lineage: Eukaryota > Metazoa > Arthropoda > Insecta > Hemiptera > Aphididae > Sipha > Sipha maydis. Next base: position 87,090 of record JASXSY010000168.1, read on the forward strand.
TATCTCGTTTGGTATACTGGAAGGACCGCCGACCTTCCCTGACGACGTATTGTGGAGGGTTTCATCTGCAGACGAAGTGTCTCTTGGGGCTGTCAGGGGAGTGGAGTTGACGGGTTCGTAGAAGACTTCTAGGTTGAGCTGCTTGAGGGTCTAACTCGGGCGGGTGTTGCCTTGAGGAGCGTCATGAGGCCAGGAGCGGATCCAGGAATTTTTTACGGAGGGGGCGCAAAATAAATTGTTTACTTACGACTAACCTGTCTGAATTGTAACATAATACGTAAAAGCAACAAAAATTATGTTGGCCCATAGCCTTCAGGAATATATAAAATAAAAAATTGAATTAAAAAAATATTCTCAAGCAATTATTTTTAAGTACAAATTTACTAACCGTAGCTATAACATACAAACACACTAGTTAATACACAATAAATATAAAATAATATCATTTTATTTTTCGTAATTGTATATTACTCTAGTAGTTGTATTAATCACGAAAATAATCGAAAACCCAATATATTTTAAACCTATTTTAGGGATTTGGGGGGGGGGGTATGCCCCCTTCGCCCCCCCTTGTATCCGCGCATGCATGAGGCCTCATCCGGTTCGACGCCGATTCGGCATGATATGTAAGCATGCTCGCTTAGGTTATACTTATTGTGAATACAAGTATGAAGTTCACCCTATCCCCAATAAAGGGTCTAGGGAGACTAATGATTGACAGGAAATATACAGCTCGGTTTTAAAAATTAAAAAACAATAACTATTGATTATTTTTTAAACCTTGTTTTCATCGACTAAGATAAAAAAAAAAAAAATAACATTAACTCCACATAATGTACTATATACGCTTAAATTCGTAAATTTCATCCTAAAACTATAGTTATGTCTCATGAATGTAATATATATATTACATTCATGAGACATAAAATAATTCTTTCAAATCTAACATATTTAATTTAATACTTAGATAATAATGGATTACTATAGTAAATTACCCAACGAGTGCTGCTAAATATAGAAATGTTTCATTTGTATTAAGTTATATTATGTTTTTAACCATTAAGCGCATGCTAGTATTAGTCAACTTAATTTAGTTTAAAATTGAATAAGTGTCGTTGAAAGTGTTCTTCAAAATAAACAATCCGCTAAATTTATCATATGTATTTTGGTTAAAAGTTAGTCATATTCATGATCACTAATAGCGTAATATAATAAACATAAACACTTTATTTAATTTTTTAAATAATTTTAGTTCAAACAAGAAACGAAACTAAAATGAAAAAATGTTATATGACTAAAAGGTAGAGTAACAATAAATTATTTTTAACAATAAAAAAAATAATCTGTCAAGAATTGTTGTTAGTTGCTCGAGCAGCCGCGATAATTTGTCGTCGACGACAGCGACGGTTTTTACAATTTGGGCGATGACACAAACTGTTATTCGAACTGGCTGTTGGTACGTCGGTTATGGCTGGTGATGCAGTGGTTATGGTCGATGATGCGGCGGTTATGGCCGGTGATGCGACGGTTATTGCCGGTGATGAGGTGATTATGGTCGGTGGTGCAGCGGTTATGGCCGGCGATGCAACGGTTATTGCCGGTGGTGCGGTTATAGCTAATGTCACCGTAATTTTGGTTGATGGAGTTGCGGTTAGTGATTTCCTGGCAATGGCCAGTGGTGTTTTAAAAATATTCATCAGTGTTGCACCAACGGTGGTCGTGATGATTTTAGGCCGAATCGTTTTTTGTAAACCGATCGGTAATGGCCAACTGTCTACCGTAACCGCAGGCAACAGCTGTCTGTACAATTTTTCAGCACCAGTGGCAGTCCAAGTAATAATCAATTTACGGTACGATTGTTTAAAATGGTGGTGGTACGAAAATTTACCTATGATCGAATCTGCGGTGACGACGGTATTTTCGATCTTTTCCGTCATAACGTCCACTTGGACCATGTTTTTTGTATAGAATCGCTCGTGCGAAAAACTTAGCGGTTTTTGACCTAGGCCATTTTACTCGTTTGGTCGCTAACTGCGACGATCTCTGAGCAATGTATCGCTCAAGGTACTTGCCAATGGTGATCTGATGCGGGCACTTGAATGAGTGGCTGATCGGGTTAAAAGTCGCTGGCCACACACCTAACGTAATAACCCTCGTGGAGACGGCATTATCCGCTTCAGACACTGCAGTCGGGCAAATAGTCAACGGCTGCGCGTCCAACGTAATGGCCCGTGTGGGATCAGCGTCTTCTTTTTCTGATATAATGGTCGGGTTAACAGTCAACGGCTGCGCGTCCAGCATAATGGCCTGCGTGGAACCAGCGTTTTCTGTTTCTAATATAATTGTCGGGTTAACAGTCAACGGCTGCGCGTCCAGCGTAATAACCCGCGTGGAGATGGCATTATCCGATTCGGACACTGCAGTCGGGCAAATAGTTAACGGCTGCGCGTCCAACGTAATGGCCCGTGTGGAATCAGCGTCTTCTGCTTCGGGGGATTTGACAGGGCGGGCGATCGTCGGACACGGATCTGACAAGGTAGCCAGCAGTGGTTGGCCGCTTAGTTGTTGGGCAACACCGGCTGTCCGGATGTGGTTCACTTTACGACGAATCCGTCGGCAGGGGTGCTTTAAAAAGTTCTCTACGGCCTTGGCCATCCCAACGATCGGATTATTTTTCTCAATGTTCACGACAGCTGTGGGTTGAACCGTACACGGTTTTACCACACGCTCGTCGACTTCACGTTCAAATGACTTGCATCGACGGTGCCAAATGTTCATGCATTCTGCAAAACAAAGAAAATTAATTATCTTTACGGTTAGTTTAATTAGTATAAAAACTTTAGGGACGTGCGGTAACAACTGCGTTCACTTACTGATGCAGCCTACAGCTTTTGACCATGGCCACTTAAACTGTCTGCATTTTTCACATTTGTTGGTCAATTTTATCGTTTTTACTAAAACGTGTTCGCATGGTGGCCTAAAAATGAAAACATAAAAAGGGTGTTCTGTTAGATTAAAGAACTACAACATATTAGAGCTATGCACGGTACGTTAAACCAGACCAGACAGATAAATTTTAACCAAGACTCAGACCAGATCGAACTAATGGAAACAAAATGGAAATAAAAATGAAACTAAACCGGACAGTATTATTTTGAACAAGTGATGGGCAAAGTACGGCCCGCGGGCCAACTCAGGCCTGCAAAAATATGGTCCGCCGAGGGTCCATTGATATGGATAGTATATGGCTCCCAAATTAGGGTCGCAGAGGTTTTCCAGCATTTCTTACAATTTATATATTTTATTTTTTTACATTATGATTTTAATTTAGGAAAAAAATTCCCGAAAAGTTTGAAAATTATCGAAGAAAATAGTTTTAAATATATAAATGGATTGGCGCGAACTGTGCGCAGTCGTACTCTCACAGCATGGTGTAGGTAAATAGTAGGTACAATGATAATAGGTATATAATTTATATTTTTGTTCATATTAATATATCTCGGTTTGGTGCGTCCTTATCGTAGTTTTCTTGTAATAATATGTATGATGTGCTTATGTACATAAGTAAATTGATATAATGTTAATGTGTAATTCTATCAGCCTTTGCACTGTCGTCATACTTAATCGTTATTCCTTTTGTTATTCTATTTACGTATAGTACGTATAGTGAACTCAGACGTCACTCGTCAGCTGTCACAGACCAAGCCGCACGTTTTAGGTTAATTTAGTTCTAATTTTGCTCTTGTTCTTGCTTGTTTGCGTAACGCATTATATTCATAATCGTTTAAAAGAAAATCTGTGCTTTTGGGATAATGTCGTATAAAAAACGAAAAGTCGATTCCGAGTGTCTGTTTAAAGAAGAGTGGGCTTGGAAATACTTTTTTACGGAATACAACTGTAAGCCATTATGTCTTATTTGTAATGAAGCCATTGTGGTATTTAAAGATTTTAACCTTGATCGTCATTTCAACACCAAACATTCAAAAACCAATTATGCTTCGATGAATGACGCAGAAAAAAAGGTAAATGCGGAAAACCTAAAAAAAAATATCTGCTCAACGGAATGTGTTTATAAAGCAAAACACTGCTTAAAAGGCTTCTAAACTGGCTGGATATGTTGTGTCTTATAAAATAGCTAAGAATAACAAACTATACTAGGAAGGAGAATTTGTAAAAGCTTGTATGGTGTATGGTGAGTATGAGTAAACTTGTATGCCCAGAAACAATTTAATTTAATTTAATATTTTTTTTTAATTTTAAATTTTGAATGCCCAGAAAAAAAAAAGTTTTGAGTCTGTCAGTTTATCGTGAAAAACAGTAACAACGCGAATTGATACCATTGCATATAACTTGTCGACTCAATTTAGGCAGAGTAGAGAAAACTTTAAATATATTTCCGTGACGATGGATGAAAGTACGGATAGAAGTGACACTGACACTGCTCAATTATTAATCTTCATTAGAGACGTTGATGGCGAATTTAATACTACTGAAGAGCTAGATTGTTTGCAATCGTTAAAAGGAAAAATGACGGGTCAAATAATTTATAATAAATTTTCCGAAGGTCTTCAAAATTTAAATGCGCCTATTTCAAAATTATGCAATATAACTACAGATGGAGCCCCAAATAAGGTTGGAAAAAACAAGGGATTTTCAGGTATTTTTCGGAACCAGAATCCTAATTACCATGTAGTATTTTTACATTGTATAATATACATATACATTGTATGTATTATAAAATATTGTATAATTCACTAGGACGTCTTTTGTAAAGCTGCAATAGATATTACACATGTACTTAATGTGGTTTCAAAACTAATTAATACGATTCGATCTCGGGGCTTGATCTTGGTATACTGACAATTCTAAGAATTTCTGATTGAAGTCGACGCAGATTATTCTGACCTACTTTATCATACGAAAGTAAGATGGTTAAGTTGTGGATATGCATTTGAACGAGTTTGAAATTTAAAAGAGGAAATACATGATTTCTTAAAAAATAAAACAGACAAATGGTCTGATTTTCAAATCTTCGAAAACAAAAATTGGCGTACTAATTTTGCATTTTTTACCGATTTACTCGAACACTATAACAAATTAAATAAAAAATTGCAAGGAAAGATCCAATTTATAGATGAAACTTGGGGTTGTCTGAAATCATTTAAAACTCAACTTTTTCTGTTTTATAACTGTATGGCGAAGAACGATTTAACTCACTTTCTGCGTTTAAAACCCATGTCACCGGTAAGTGAGAACAAACTAAAAGAATTCAGTCAGTCGATGAAAAAATTTCACACAGAATTTAAAAACAGATTTCAAGATTTTAAGAACATTCAATCATCGCTAGATGTTTTCTCTATGCCGTGTAATGTAGATCCGGAAAATGTATCTCCAAAATTGTAGTTGGAAATTATTGAAATGCAGTGCATTTAAAGCAATTGTTCTTGAATTCCACATAACTAGATTTTTATAGAGCACTGTAGAAAGCTGAATTCCTAAAGATTTTGCTCACGCCCAGAAAATTATGGCGATGTTTGCATCGTCTAATGTGTGCAAACAGACTTTTTCGATCATGAAATTGCGGAAAAACTCAATCAGAAACCGATTGACTGATGAACATCTTTTCGCACTGCTGAAAGTTGCTTCATCACAACTGGAACCTGCTTTCGAAAATATTATGGAAAATAAAAAACAATTCCATACGTCTTACTCGTCTACCATGGTCGGGCCTTCGAATAAAATTTAAATTAATTATTATTTAAGGTAAAAGGTAATTTGTAACATTTGTGTGTAATGCTGTAATGTTTTTATAATATGATACATAGCTTTAACACAAAATGCATTTTTTCTATAATTCTGACCTTCCTCTAGAATTTTTTAAACTTTGTGGCCCACATTAAAAAAGTTTGCCCACTACTGATTTAGAATGTACTAGAAAAGTCCGAGACCGAACCGACATTTAAAAATAAAATCGATTGTTAAAAAGTTGTTAAACCAGACTCTTCCTTACTTGAACATACATTTCTATAAAATTAATCTAAAATAGTTTTTAAATTAGATGTTTGACACTTTCATTTTTCATTTAAGTTTCTAAATATATTAATTTCAAAATGCTATATTAAAAACAATTTGTTTTAAAGTTATAAAAATCCAACTAAAGCCCCATCAATAAGTTATGTAAAATAATTGTAAAGGTACTAACTACTAGCTTGTATATTTTCTCGTATGGATTGAGAATATATAATTTCAAATAATTAATTAATTAATTATTACCTAATTATAATTAATTAAATAATTAATTACCAAATGGGGATTGTGTCAATGATCTTAAATTTTCACTTACGACATCAATACATTAAATTAAATATTCAAAATAAAATATAAAACCATATAATTATAAAATTTTCACAAAGTATATTGTATACATTTGGAAATAATACAGATGTCAAATAAAAAAATTCACAATCATTAACTCAAATTCTATTTCTGAATATATATTCTATAATAAGTAAATATTGTCACCAATAAAACCATACAGAAACTCAGAAATACAGAGTTAATTTGGTGTCGCAAATCATTATAATCCGAGTTAAAATAACATATGATAACGAGTATGTTGAGTTTTATTTTACCAAATTATTTGTGTATGTAAAATCGCATTAAATTGTCGCATCAAATTTAACACCATTATTATCTTATGGAACTGAAGGCGGACGGACCAGACCAATCTAGATTGATATTTTATTTAGTCAAAGGAACCGGATAACATTAAATTGAAAAATACAAAATCCGAAAAAGATCAGATCGTGGTCCGCATCGGTCTATACCGTGTAGAGCTCAACTAGACATCATCACAATTACAGTACATCATTTAGATGCATACTTATGAACACACTAGATGATTCAATTTAAATTATTTATAATTACAATTATTTTTTTTGTTTAAAAATGGCAAAATCAATTTGGGTGAAATTAAAATTGCTTAAAAACTTTTCTATTAGTGATGGCAGTAGTGCCCGCACGTTTTTCGTGGACCAGTGCAGTTATAATTATAGGGCACCCAAATTTATTTCGGTTTATATTCAAAATCACATAATTTCCAAACGCTGACTTATAAGTTGTGATTCATTAATACCTTACGTTTATCAATTTCTCATGTTTTCTTTTAATAAATTTAAAATTATTGAAAATCTATTGCTCCAAAGTAGGTTCCTCAAATATACGTAAACCTAATTTGTACATAGTTAAATACTAAACTAAAATTAACCGATAAGTTATAATTCAATAATGATTAATAAATGACCACTAAAAAATTACAACAAATGGAGGTAGAAGAATGATAACTATAGTAGGGTGGAGGTGGTTAATTATTGTGTACCTACTGAGTAGTATTGTCACATAACAAATAACAACAAATACTAATACAAATAATATTTATGACTGTAAGATAGATAATCTTATAACAACTTATTAGTTATTATAGATTAGACTACGATAGTTTTTAATTATTTTATTATTGCGAGTAGTATAGAATTACTAAAAATTAATTTATCTAGATAAATTCCTTTAGATAGGTAACATTTTTATTTATCTAAGGCAGCGGTCCTCACCAGGATTATAGAAAGGGCCAAATTTATTTTTTTTAAATTACTTGCGGGACGCATTCATTTTTAATGATAAAAATTAAAATTAATATATACATATATATATAATTTAATTTTAGGTTGCACTAAATTTGTTAAAGGACCTTTTGTGGGCCGCGTAGTGAGGACCGCTGATCTAAAGTAATACAACATATAATTATTTCTTCAACTAACTAGATAAGATAAAATATAATTAATTATTTATCTAGATAATGTCAAACATCGAGTTCAATACACAATTTGAGTCTAGTTCTAAGTTGTACATATCTACAATACCGACTTCTGTATTATCTAGACTTCATTTAAGAAATAGAGTTAGACAAGTTGCACTGTTTTTATATTTTACAAAATGCAATTTCCGAATAATGGTATAATAACATTTTAAATGAATACTTACGATTCCATATCAAAAAATCTATCCATAGTACTCGTAGTTCTCGATATTTTTCTTTATACCGTGTGAATGTTTTATGTTGAAGGCTAAAATAGGAGTGAAGTATCGAAAGAATAACAAACAATACAATTAATTCGTTGCTGCGGACAATTTTGTGGATGTTGACTATCGATAATATTTTAATTTTAACCAAATATTAAAATATTATTCAGGTTTAATTTATTTGGAAAGATTAAATCGTTTTTTGTACTTTCTTCAACCCTTTTTTAGACACTTATTTATTTATTTAGAATCAATTTATTCCATATTATTAATTATTTAAACTGTATACTACTATTAACATCAAGGCTGGACAACAGTTGTTTTGGCATGATAATGATTCATTATGTGAGCTTGGTAGTCTAGCAAGAACTGGAATCTATGAAACTGAAGAAAATAAGTACTATTGTTCAGTGTTATTTGATTCTCATAAAAAAGAACTTGGCGTACCACAGGATTAGTAAAATCAGTTCCAAACCAATAAAATCATTATGTACTTAATTGTATTATTGGTGTATAATTAAAATTATATTTATTATAAAAATGTATGAATTAAAATTAATATTATTTGGATTGAAAATAAGTCAATATACACGAAGAAAATACTTTTGCTCCGGCTATAGAGCAGAAATTTAATGCAAATAGATCAAAAGTTATCCTTATTTTGATCGATTTATATTAATTTTGAAAAGATGATTGTATTCATTAGGCTAGTCACTGACATGCAATTTTCAATCGCGCAACAGTTTAATCGTATGTGTGATTTCCACAGTCAGTGCCGTCCCGAGGGTAGGGAAAACGGGGCACTTGCCCAGGGTCTCGCGTTTTAAGATAGCTTTAAATGATATCCTGTCCATTATGAAATAAATAAAATAAAAACAGTTTTAACGTTTTATCCACGACTTAGAATTTAGATTGTTCTAAGTTACCATCGACACACAAGCCCACAAATTTTCTGTATTTTAAGTATATTTTTTTAACTAAAAGATATTGTATTGTTTTACTAATAACAATTAATAAAGTTTAAAATTTTTATTATAAATTTATATATAAATTTTTATTTTAGTTTCAATATATTATGTGTTTAGGGGCCTCGCAAAACATCGGCACAGCACTGTCCACAGTGATAAATGACAATAAGCTAACATGCAACTAATCAGTTTGTATTTTGTCACAAATCGTTTGATTGTGCGATTGCATGCAACTGTTTTGTGTCAAATGGGTTTCAATGGATGTCATCTCATTTGCGACCAAACAGTTGCGACGTTCACGTTTCCACTTCAAAAAAGTTAACACTACAAACATGAATGAAAGTAAAGTGATGTATGGTCGTATCAAATTTAAAAGATCATCAAAACTTTTAATACTCATACGAAAAAAATTAAAGAAGTTATCTGGGTAAAGTTCTTTATGAAGTTTATAAAACTGTCATTTCACTAATCGCTGTGAAGTTGTTGGATGTACCCAATATTTCTTCTTTTTTTTTCTTTTTTCTGTATTCCTTCTATTTCTTTTTAACTCGAGAGCACATATTGTATCTATCTCGACAAAAGCCATGATACGACTGAACAATTGCATCATGTGCGTGCGCTTACTATAACACGATAGTTTAGTTGCATTTTTGAGCATGGTTATTATCCAACTGTTGCGCAACTATCGCGCGATTAAAAAATGCATGTCAGCGACTAGCCTTAGTCTATTTTCTAGGATTACTCAGAAATAGATTTACAACTTTATTTTTAGGTAATAAAATATGATATATAGTAAGTTTATATCTTTCTTAAAATAAACTTATACTTGATTTAGTTGTAGATAGCAATGAAATTAAAAATAGAAGTACCCACTTCCGAACAATACAAATCAAATTTAGTTTTTAAAATTTAAATCGAGCTACTGGAAGTATGTTTAATTTTATTTCGCTTATTGACTTAAATGTATGAAAAAAATGGTTGCTCCAGCCAGGCGCGGATCCAGCCTACCTTAACGGGAGGGGGGGGGGGGGGCGGATTATAAATAATATCGCAATAATATTGTTGTTATTGACACTTCATATTTTTATGTTATAAAAATAAAAGACGAAAATTTGTGACAATAACAATTAACAATACATTAGAATGGTATAACACAAAATAATGTAATTTAATAGTACATCAAATTAGATACAACACATTTTGATACGGCTGACGGGGGTGGGGCGGTCGCCCCTACCCCCCCCCTAGATCCGCGCCTGGCTCCAGCCACCTTAACTCTCATTATTATGACCTTTTTCTGTAGAAATAACTCTTATTCCTCACTAAATATCCTACAATGGAACGTTAGAAGTCACTCTGCGAGGAATACTTCTCTACAGAGTATTCTTGCTCACAACAAATGCTATGTTGCGATACTCTCTAAAACAAAGCTACTTCCTACTCGCCTATTTAATATTCCACAATTTTATATTTTTAGATGCGATCCCAACAACGGTTATGTACGTCACAGTACGCTGAAGCCTGAATGCAGTCTACCTACATTTTAGAGTTGTTGTTAGCCACTGCAGTTGTATTTTGTACAATACAAAACGATAAAGCAATAAAATGATTTATGTGCTTATTTTCATCCGCCTCCCCCTCCAACACCCTTTCAGCACCAAAATGGGGGGTGCTCCGGAACGCCTAAATTCTAAATAGAGCCCTGTATTAAATCAATTATATTTTAATAATCTGTCTTCTTGGCCGTACATGAATGTTAAAATTAGGACATTTTTAATAGAACACGGACGAGAACACAGTAAAAATTTAGATTTCTCTTGTTCAGAGAATTTTGATTGAAGACAATTTTGAGCAGATTGGTTTTTAAAACACTAAATGGAAATAAAACTGAATGAAATTGGTTAATGTATAGTAATATTACAATACCCATATATTGATTTCCATGTATGCTATATTCTTTATAATAAATGAGTAAAGCATTTATTACAGATCTCAAAACTGGATTTAGTGATTGGAGAAAACTTAGTCCGAGAATTCCTGACCATGAAATCACATTTGAACATAAATCTAACGTATTTGTCTGCAAAATGTTTAAAAAAGGTCTAAGAGAGACTAAAACAATCGATAAAGAATTACAAAAAAAATTTGAAATGAAAAAGTAAAGTGGAATAATTTTTTTTATCAACTTAACCGCACTTTAGTAACCATCGCTCATAATAAAAATCACGGTCTTAGAAGATTATCTTCTAAGACCGTGATAAAAATAATAATAATAATTGTGACAACTGATAAGCAATCAACGATAAAGAAAAATTTCATAAATATTGATAATAAAAGAATCTGAGGTCTTGGATGTGTAAGAGACTTATATTACTTAGTACTTATAAATTCTTAATTATCTTACCATGTCTTCTTGTAATTTTTAATAAACTATAAGTGTTAAATCATAATATATAATGTTTTGTTAACATTTGTTGTCTCATTTTTATACAAATTCATCCATTATTGGAATAAAGTATTAAAATAGAAAATCCAATATGGTTACCATCATTTCTTGATTAAAGTATACTTTGTTATTAATTTCATGTTAGATTAATGCAAATTTTTTTATTAATTGAAGTTTTTATGTGAACAATAAATAATGACACAAAAGCTGCATAAAAAAAAGTTAAAGTATGAATCAATATTGAAAAATGATACAGATATTGAAGCTAGCAGTTTTCCAACTAGGGTAAGACATTTAATATTAACTAGTATTATATTAAGTTAATTTTAATCAAATTTAATGTGTGACTTTACATAAAATGTAGTTTGTTATTTAATTATATCTTCTTCTTCTTTTGCTTCGCCTTCCTCTCAACTATTTGGGGTCGGCCACCCTTGTCCTACACCTCCACTTTACTCGGTCAATCACATCTCCTCTGCACACACCGACAGCCCTCATGTCATTCTCCAAAGTCTCCATCCATCTCTTTTTTGGTCTTCCTCTTCCTCTTTTCCCTTCAACGTCCATCTTCATAACCACTCTTACTGCATTCGTTTCCTCTCGCCTCATCACACGCCCAAACCATCGCAACCTATTTTTTCTCATCTTGTTCACAATTGGCGCTACACCAACACTACCTCTCACATATTCATTCCTTATTCTATCTTCTCTTGTCACTCCACTCAACCATCTAAGCATTCTCATTTCCGCGACACTCATACTTTGTTCTATTCTCCTGTTAACCGCCCAACACTCTGAACCATACAGCATAGTTGGTCTCACTATACTTTTATAAAATTTATCTTTCAGCCTTATTGGAATTCTCTTATCGCATAACACGCCCAATGCTTCTCTCCATTTCATCCACCCGCACTTAATCCTATGTTTTACATCCATGTCAAAGCCCCCGTCCTTTTGAACAAAAGATCCTAAATTGTTATTTAATTATATACTTATTTTATACAATATTGTATATTGAATTTTTTTGGTTTATATTTCAGTCAAGTTAAATTTTTTATTAATTGTTTAATTTATGAAAGAATTAAGCAAATGGTGAATATAACAAATAATTTTTACTTAGTTCTGCCCCTGAATATTTATGATTATTTAATTTTATGTGAATACAATACATAATAACCTTAATAGTTTTAAAATCTTTTTGATTTTGTATCAGTATTTTTAAACTACTAAATTCATGAAAATGGTGAATAATCTGTAATAATTAAAAATGTGGATCATTAAAAAGTCTAGATAAAGGATTTTTTTTATTTTTTTATTACAAATTTAGATTTAGATTTTAATTATATTATTTATTGCTCACAAGTAAAAATAATTTATAGTTTTACAATGGAATCATTTAAAATATTTAAAAAAATTATGATTTTATGTTTTGTTTTAGAATTTAATGGTGTGTAACTACGGCTTAGTAAATGGTTTAAGTAGAAAAGATGTTTTAAAAGTTTTTTCCCTTTATGGCCAAGTGGAGCATATAGTTATGCTACCATTAAAATCATACTGTTTTGTTTGCTATGCTAATATACAGGAAGCAGTATGTGCCTATAATAATATAAATGGAAAAGTGAATACTCTTTCAGACCAAACAATTTTTTATTTAATCTATACAAACTCAGGTAATGTTATGGATATAATTTGATAGTTCAAAATATTTTTTAATATATTTTAATTATTATATAGTTCCTAAAGTTGTAGAAATTTCATCTGAGTTACCATCTGGACTGAAAATTATTGATAATTTTATAACAGACGAAGAAGAATCATTAATCTTACAGTATTTTAAAGACCATTGGTCGGAATCTAGTAATTGTTTTCTATTCTTATTTACATCTAGTAAAATGTATTAATATAGCACTTTTAGGTTCTATGAAGCATCGTCAAGTGAAGCATTATGGATATGCATTTGATTATGACAATAATGGAGTTCGACATGATATGTGTGATCCAATTCCTAAAGAATTTGAGTTCATTTTGAATGAAATTCAGTTGCATCTAAAATGGTGTCCTAATCAAATAACAGTTAATAAATACTTACCCGGACAAGGTAAAGTTATTTTAGCACTGCCAAAAATATATTTAATACTGTTTTTCAAATATCTTATGCGTGTATCTTAATTCAGATTTTATTATTTTTTTAAATTTGTAAATTAAAACAAAATAAGGTAATGGTTAAAAGTAAATATGTTTTACACCTATATGATATAAATTTTATTGTTCCTTACAAACAAATTGTCTTATAATATTTTATCAATATTTTTTAAATTATGAATTATTTTACTTGATTTCCTGCTTAAACATTTTATACACAGTATTACGAAATTGAATTAGCAAATATAGTCCTGTAACAGTTTTGAATTTTTACAGTTTCAATTTAATGTTTTCTAATAATAATATTAAAATGTTTAAAAATAAATGTTATGTTTGTTGTTAAAGAATTATGTTCTTGATAAAAAATTGAATGGTTCTTCAAAAATTGTCTTTTATATAGAACTTTCTTAAGTAAAGATAACTTTTTTTTTATTTAATTACACAAAAAAATGAATTAAAGTTTTAGAATTGTTGAAACATTATTTTAATTTATAATATATACTTTTTATTGCATAAAAAGTTAATAAATTATATTTATTTTTATAGTATTTACAATATATTTTATGTACAAAATTACTTTATTATATCTCTTTATTTTCAGGAATACCAAGTCATATAGATACTCATGGAGTGTTTGATGATTATGTTTTATCTCTTTCTTTAAATTCTGATATTATAATGGAATTTAGAAAAGGAAACTTCCATAATAGTATTTTGCTCAAGTCAAAATCTCTGTTAATAATGTCTGGTGAATCAAGATTAGTTTGGACTCATGGTATTACACCTAGGAAATTTGATATAATTAACACAGTTGACGGTCCTGATATTATGTGTAGAAGAAATAGAATTTCTGTAACATTTAGAAGAGTGGTTCAGAACCATGAAAATATTGAAGTAAATGAAGTTTAAATAATAAATTATGTATTGTATAAATGAATTTCTATGTATAATTAATTATAATTTGAATTATTTTATTTTACACAATGCTTTATTTTCTTAGTAGGTAGCTACTTTTTAATTGATTTGAATTTTCAACAATTTAATGTTAATTTTTAAAATGTATTGTTGTGTAGCTTTGGAGAGGAGGGGAATTAGGCTTTAATTAAAATTGTATTTCTACCCACTTTACTTACTATAAATATAATATTTGAATTATTCTAACATCTTTCAAAATGTAACCAAATGTTAGCATGTGCTAATAGCACACTTTAAGTAATATTAAGCTCTTTTTTTGATAAATATTGTAGCATGTATTTACATGTTTATTAATTTTATTTCCATTATTAATTAAATTTATTTAATTTTAATGTATATTTATTGTTTTACAGGTTAAACAAAACTTATATGAAGTGTTAGGCTGTGATAAAACAACATCTTTTGAGATTCTCAAAGAAAATTATAGAAAATTACTTGTTAAGCTTCATCCAGATAAAAGTATTTCATCTTCAACTACAGCTGCTTGTGCTAAACTGAATGAGGCGTGGAATGTACTAAAGGATCCAAATTCAAAAAAAATGTATGATGAAAAAATAGAGCAGTGTGACATTGATACAGTAGTAACAATTTTTGAAACTCTGAATGTTGATGATTTAGAAAATAATGAAGAAGATAATACAATGTTTTATAGGTGTCGATGTGGGGGTTTGTTTTTAGTACCTAAGTCAATGATTGATAATGTTTCAAATGTTGAGCCTGTATTGTTTCCCTGTGATGATTGTTCTTTATTTATTGAGGTTATGATACCAAATACTAGTTTATCTTATTGAAAACATTTTTCAAAGAAAAAATTATGTAATTTGTTAATTTGAAGATTTAAATAAAATTTATATTTATAAAATATATCTTATATATTTAATTTTATAATTGTATGTATTTTTTTTTTTGTTTGAATCAATGCTATTATTTATATTCTATTTATTAACCTCATACTTATGTGTATATGTACTTGTGTTATTAGGTTAATGCTTAACTTAAGGTTGTCATTTTTATATTTTACAAGTCTATCAAAATGTGTTTACCCAAAGATGAATTATGTGAAGTTGTTATTGCCAATCTATTCTTCGCTTTATTACAGATAAGTCAACAAGTTTGCAATGAATTGTTTAGTTTTTATTAAAATTATATGCAATTCTTTAACTATCTTATCATAGAGTAGATCAGTCTTTTTATTTTTGTGGCATATGTTACTGGCAAACAACTAGATAAAGAATTATTTACCATACCTATAAGGTAACTTATACTAATGTAATTTTTTTAATACCTTGGCCAGTATAATTATTTATCTTTGCTTGCTTATATATAGCTGTCTCTAGGGCAGGGTAAGATAGCCCTTTGCCCTTACGCTTATCTCTGAATTTACAAGTTCCATATTTTCATAAATAATTTTCAAATGATAAATTGTATCCAATCAATAAAGTATGAACAAAGGAACAAAGTATAAAAAAAAAAAAAAATTAACTATAAATGTTCTGGTACATCTTATAATTTTATGAGTGAAGATAATTTTAAAAATGAGATTTTTTCCAATTCTTAACCAAGGAATTTCTTCTTTGAATAAATAATTTAAGCATTTGAAAAAGTTTAATGATAATTTCAGTTTTTTATTTGATATTGGAATTATTTTTGAAACGAAAAAAGTTCACAATTTTATGAGACTAAAGATATTAATGGAAAAAAAACTATGAAAAGAGTTAGTAAGTTTATCACAAGAAAAAACTTCAAACTTGGCAATCATAGCGATTGAAAAAGAAATTGCTTATAATATTGCATATAAAGACTTAGATTTGTTTGCTGAAAATAAATCAAGAATAGCTATGATATAGTGTGTTCTTGAATATTATAATATGTATAATTATAAATATAATTATATAGTGTTAAATTGTATTTATATAAATAATATTTATTTTTATTTAGAGAGTTTATTAAAAGTGTTTTCAATTTTGTAATTTGATTTTCTACTTACTTAGGTACATTAAAGGTATGAATTTGTTGGAACGCATATATATTTTTTAGTTGGTAGGTACTTCGATAAAAAATGAACTTAAGAAACTTTAAAGGAATAAAATATATTTTAAGTCCATAAATAAATGTTTGATCAAAATATAGGAATAACAATGGAATCGGTGGATTGGTTATTTATTTATATGGCAAAACAGGAAACAAATAATAATATTTATGATAATTATAACAATTAATATAATAGAACATTAAAAGGCTATCTCAACAGGACAGTAAGTATAACAATAAAAATATGCATAACCATAACAACAATAACAATGTATATGAATATATGTTTATATTGTGTGGGGAGGGGGGTAAAGAATATTTTGTAAAAGGTCCCAAAAAAAAAAAAATTTGCCCTAAGCTCCGCAAATAATAACGACGGCTATGTATACATATATTTAATATATATAGGTAATACTTATTTTGGTGATCTTTCATCTGATATGAGTACATAATTTGGTTATACTTTATAGCCGGCTTTTCCACCTCCTCCGTCAAGCTTTTCAAACCGGCCTGCCTAGTTTAATGATATTTTATCATTATACATTTTTATATTTAAAAAAATGTGAACATGAAATGATTTCAATATTTAGTTCCACTTACTTATATAAAAGACGTATATCTAAGTATAAAACTAATTTAAGTGAAGTTGTTGATTGGAGTAACAAAGTTTGATGAAAACTATCAAGCAATTTTAAAACAGTTACAAAATTCTCATTAACCAATTTTGAATTATGGAAAAAAGAATTAAATGTACATTTTTCTAAAATTTAATTAAATCTTATATATTTTTCAATTTCAATACTTCTTTCCTCTTTCAATTCCTCGAAAAAACTATTACCCCCGATGCCAAAGCCTATCTCAGATTTGGCCTGTCGTAAAAGAAATTGGAGACCCCTGCTTTATAAAATAGGTACGTCAGGAACCATAGGTTTTAAAAGTTTAATTTTTATTATAGGTACTTATATCGTAGATAAATCATTTTTGAATTTATCTTTTTCTTTATTTGCAAACGCAATATTTGTCTTGTTTTTACTTTACATAAGAATAATGAACCATTTACAAACCACTATTTTTCATTACAGAGGTAAGAGATAAAAAGGGAAATAGGAATTGTAAGTTTATCATTTAATCCGAATTTAATGATTTATATTGAAATTCGTTTAATTATTATTATTATTATTATTATTATCGTATGGTATTCTTAACAAGCATTACAACTCAATAAAATAAAAATAAAATTTTAATTTTTTTTTTTTTTTTTTATTCGTTTAATAGTTTTATACCATTTACCAAATCTCAGTTTTTTTAGTCGGTTTTTAATTTAATAATATATTTTAGATTTGTAGAATATTTATTGTGTTGGTATTTGAGAATATTTTTATTTATCGTTAATTTTAATGCTGGTATTAATTTTAATATTATGTAAACAGTAGGTACTTATTTTATATTACGTATTAGCAAGGATTACCTACTTTACTTTTATAAATCTATAGTATTATAGATATCTAAGGAATTTTATAATGTGTATTCACATATGAATAAGTTTCTTCTTAACTTAGATGTACACAACGCATAAAATTGTATTATTAAATAGTCTCGTACTTATTCAAATGTTAATTAATTTGATTATTTTATAACTTATTGATGAATAACACAACATTTAAATTTAAAAATGTTTTTGTTTATTGCAATTGGTTTTAGATTCTGATTTGAATTATTAAAACTTATAATAGTGTTACTTTCTACTTATGAACCGATCCATTTAACATTAATGACTCGATTAATATTTAGACTAATTTTTTTTTTTTTTATAATACATTAATTATTTAAATAATAGTTAATACCAACTTATTAGAATTCTAAATGTTAAAATATATATTTATCTAAGTATTAGGTATTATATATTTTAATTTTTTTTTAAAAAAAAAAACTAATATTGTTTTGTATTATTTATTATTTTGATATTCACTTTGCCTAATAATATTATTATGTATTTTATAGTAGGTACGTCGGTATATGAATTGTTTTATGTAAAATTTAAATTGTTTATATATACCAGTATTTACATTAAGTATATACTTTGGTTATATTCTTCTTAAACGCAATAATATTATGATAAATTATTATTTATATTATTTTATAGTATTTTAAATGTAACACGAACCTATTTTTCGTACCATATTACAAATCAAATTATCCTATAAGCGAAACACGAGTGTGTTATTTACAATCTATTACCATACGTGCGTATCAAAAATGGAGTTAAGCACGCGAACATTTTGTACTTCTCAGTCGATTTAAAATTGCCAGTGTCAGAATAATATCAACAGTTGACCCAGTTCAATGTGTTACCTTTTATTTGGGATGATTTAAATACCAAATTTATAATTTAATTTTGGTATATGGTCTTCAAAGAAATTGTATTATTGGATAATTTAAAGCAATTTAATTACCAGAATACGTTCGTGTAAATTTTTTTCAATTTTTTTTTTTTTTTTAATAAATTCGAATTGTATTTTTTTTGTAGTATTTTATATTTTATAAACAGTTCAACTTATAGTGAAAAATATGGCTGATGTAACTAGAATACTTAAGCTTGATAGAGTATATGCGAATTTGGATTATTTGAAAATAACTTTACCCAGTGATCCAGATTGGCAGTTAAGTACTTACAAAAAGTTAGTGGAAAAACAAAGAGACATGAGCAAGCAAGATAGTACGTAAGTAAAATTAAATCTAGGTTCAAACTTATGCAGGTATAATTAATATAGGTGTAATGCTTTTTTTTTTTTGTGTAACTGCCATTTATTAATATTATACAACCATATAATAAATCACTTAATGGTTAATGTATTAGATAGTGCACTAGTATTTGCATTAATATTTTATTACATTATTGTGGTTCAAATTGAATTATGACGTACATGTAGTAGAGCTTGTGCTATTTTCAAGTGACACCTACTTATATAGTTATGTGTATCTTGTTCTACCACATTACTAAAAATTCATATATTTTTTTTTTTTATCATCTATACTTTTACATTGAGATTTTTTTGTAATTATTAAACGGAACATTATCCTAATAGCGGGAAAAATAATTTTAATAAAGTTAAACTTTTAATAGAAAAATGATAGTGATAACAAATGACAGTGATGATTGTTTTAATGTTAGCTTGATATGTAGAGTAATTAACAACATAAAATTCTAAGAAATCTAGAGCGATATCTTGTCAAGGAATATACATTAAGTAGTAAATGAAACATTTAATCAGTATATAAAGTGCATTTGTATGGAAATTGAATAGAAAATAAAAATTGTATCATTAAATACATATGTATACTGTCGTATGCGAATGATTATCAACTCAGAATTTCTTTGTACAATAAATTCACGGAAATTGTAACCAGTGATAGTATATTGATTATTTTTTATAATATATCTTCAGTACTTAAAAATTAAACAT
This sequence comes from Sipha maydis, assembly GCA_034509805.1. NCBI lineage: Eukaryota > Metazoa > Arthropoda > Insecta > Hemiptera > Aphididae > Sipha > Sipha maydis. The sequence continues at coordinate 107,195 of JASXSY010000168.1, forward strand.
TGTATTTAATACTTTTTCTTGCAGATAACTTTTATTATTTTTATATTTTTCTTAAATTACACATAAATATTTGTATATATTTTTTTTTAAAAAAAGGAGGTTATTATCTAAGTTCCAATTAAACAGAAAAATGAGTAAAACATATTTAGTAAATTTATTTGACAAAAAAACTAAAAACGTTGGACTTTTATTGATCAAAGCTTTTATATACAACTAAAATTGTATAAAGGTAGCATTACTAATTAGTAATTATAATAAAAACAGAAAACAGTATCTATGAACCAATATATCACATTTTACATTTTAATAAAAAATTAAGCTTTTGTTTTTCAAACTTTGTCAAAATTGAAAATCTAAATCTAAAATAATATAATTCTAAATAAATATACGTTTTACTTAAATTTGAATTTTGAATAGTTTCTAAAATATCCAGCAAAAAAATAAAAATAAATGTAAGAATAAAAGAGTTATTTTTTATCTTTGTGTGTTTTTTGAAATATTTATTATTTGAAATACTATGTGTACCTATGATAAATTTATATATAAGTGTACCATTTGTAATCTAATTAGGATAGACGGCCCAGTTTCAATGGCTTCATCATTAAAAGTTGGATATTTATTTGAAACTGCATTTCAAAAGCCATCAAAGGAAACAGATGGATTATTGGACCGGGAATACATATTAGAATTAGAAAATGAATCAGTTGTCGACAAATTTGATAGAAATACTGAACTTTGGACAAATCGTGAATTGGTACTTGCCGCCAAAGTTTTGAGTACCAAAACTCCTAAAAGACATGGCATAAAATTTGCTTCCGACAATCAGATGAGAAGAGTGTATGACATTATATTTGAAGTTTTTAGATGTAAGATAAAATCTTGAATAATGATATTTATTTTTTTATATCATTAAATATTCATTCAATAAAAAAATTCCTTAATTTAATAGTTTTGTTTTTAATAATATCTTATAAAATAAAATATCAAAACAATATTATGAAGATTAAACTTATGAGAGATGGGGTTTCATAGTTTTTCTAAATTATTGTTTTTAAAATAATGAAATAAAATAGTTAAAATATAATATATATTTTTTTGTATACTCATAAATCATCTTTTTAGTCAATGTTTTCTACATATTATACATTAGTTATAGTTCAGATATAATTAATGAGAAAACCTTTATTTATAATTTTCGAAATATTTTAAAATTTCTGAAGTACCTATTAAAGAATCACAGAAAAAATTAATGCCAAAAAATATGTTTAGTTATTTTGTTTTAAACGAAATTGTTATTATTACATAGGGTGATATCCTTTTTTATTTTGTACAATAACTTTTGAGTTGTATTAGTAAGATCTTGATTAGTAATTTTATTTTATTTTCGTACTAACATATTGTGTAGTAAAATATTATAAAAAAGACAAATGATTAGAAAAAACTGTTTGTTGTTTAATGTTAAAACGTTCTCTTATATATTTTGCATTCTATTTTCTAGATAGAACAATTATCAACGAAATTTTAAACAACATTGATTTTGAAAACATCTACCAAAATGTAAGGTTTTAATATTTATAATACTAAGTGTAATTATTGTTAAACCTATAGTAATATATTTATTTATTTTTTTTTTTTCTGGAAGTATTCTCAGATGACGCTTCTTGTGTGGTTAATGTCATTTGATTATTATCGGAATAAATTTAAGCCAAGAAAATTAGACGAAAATGAGACAATAAGTTTTAAGGCACTTAAATTACTTGAAATAGCAGACATCCTCAAAGATATCAAAATCCAATTAGCTGCATCCTTTTCTAAGTTTAAGATAAAGCATTGCGCCTTATCATTGTCTGATATGTTGCCAAAACATTTACGTAATGAACGATTTAAAAAATCATCTGAAACTATAATAAGTTGTTGGATAAACACATTTTTGACTAGGTATTTTTATGTACAGTTTAATATTTTAGAAAAACGAAAAAGCTATCATCAATTATATATTTAATTTTATATTTTAAGGACCTGCGTTTTTATATTAAATGCATATTTGTTTATTTTAAGCCCAGAGTACGTGGTAAATGTATTAAATAAAGCAGGATTTATTCAAATGAAGAATTTTGAAGATTTGGTTTCAGAAACGTATAAAATGGATCACTTATTACCTTATTTTATACATATATATCCAAAAGAAAAGTCCGAGTTTTTAAATAAGATGCCCCTGTTCCAGAAATATTTGTTAATTTTACAGGTATTTATAACTTATTTTTTTAATAAAAAAAACTTATAAGTCAAGCAATTTTAAAAAAAAAATATTTTTAATATATATATATATTAAAAATTCAAATAATAAATACATTTTTTTTTAAATATCTTGTCTTATAAGTTTTTTTATATCATATATATTGGACAAATAATTTATTTTTATAATTTTGCTATTTAGTATTATTAAATATATATTAGTAATTAATAATTATTATTCAGTAACATTATTGAAATCTTATACAAATTCATAATTGAAATTGAAAGTTTATCTAATCCAAAATTTAAAGATATACTACTTAAAGTTGGTTGTAAAATCTTTATATTTTAAATAAGATGTTGCATTTTTATTGTGGTAGTGAATATCACTTACAATGATCTTTAAAATTATAAAATTGAATTATTTTCAAAAAATGATCAAAGTTTATGCAAATCTATATTTGGTTTAATCTTCAAAGTATTTATCTTGCAAAACACATGTAATATAACACACAATACATATTTTATTAATCTTAATTAATGATTTGGTCGTTAACCTTTTATTATCAGTAATTTATGTACTTTGCGTTTAAAAAATATAAAGAATAATCATACTTGTATAAAAGTTATATTATGATGCTTAAATAAGATATAATTATAATATGTTCAAGGAACAACTATTTTAATTTTCAGATAAAATATGTCGATAGGAAATTTTAAGTACATCTTGTAATAGATTAATCAATTCAGAAAGAGTATTTATATATACTTGACAATTTATTTGTGTTTATGTCGCATTTACATGACTATATCCACAATAATTTACAAAATCGTTATTTTAGTCATACGAAAATTAAGTTAATTAGAAACTATATACTTTTTGTCTTTTGTTAGTAAGTATGATGTGTAAAATAAGCTTATATGTATGTTACATGTTATTGAATTAAATTTAATGTCGGTATTTAAAAACTCATTACCATAATTACGAAATGATTGTTTTTCTTGAATTAGATATTCACATAAAGAAGAATGAAATAAAAATATAGAAATTATTATTAAAAATATCAATTACGTTGCATTATTTTTGATCTCAAATGGATCTGATTGATCTGAAAATAATTTATAAGATTCAGATACTTAAACAACATTTTTTTTTATTAATCCATAAATCTAAGTATATTTAAGTTAAAAAACAGTAGATAAAATACAAGCTCATTGTGTACATATATACAACAATAAATAAATACACTAATAAAATAATCATTATAATAAATACAATATTCAAAGGTTACTAAAATATTTACATAGGTAGGTATAGTTATTTTTCTATACACAAGTTATAGCTATATAGTGTTGTGTACATAATATGTATTAAAATAATTTTTCAAGAATTCATTATGAATACAAATATATTTTTGAAAATTAGAACTGTTAATTCGCTATACTGACACAGTGTGATTGTGAGAAAAATTGGTTGTTAAATGGACTTTCGTTGGTCTTGAAGGGTCACATAATTGTGGCGATACACGCGCGCACTTGATCACGTAAGTGATAAAAAGTCGTTACGACTCTGGAAGAAGAGAGAACGACTAATTAGTTTAGCTTAAACGTTGCCGAAGCAGCACATAAACACCCATCAGTGATGTCGTTCATACATCGATTATATTATCTCGAATGTATTCCATTGTTAATTCGAAGACTTTCTAAGTTAATTGTTTATTTTCGATCTACTCGAACACGTCTATAACGTTTTGAAAACAATCACGAGCTTAAGAATAGCTAAGAAGCGAAGCGATTAATTACGAATCGCGATCAACGGTAACACCGATCTCATCACTCGCTAGTAGGGCCGGTTATACGTGGCGCGCTGCAGACGAAGACGCATATCGCGCGCGTCACAAAGCTTGTGGGTAACGATTACGATTACAATGGCCATTGGATTATGAAGACGTACCGCACGCCGAAGTCCGTCGCTGTACTCGTTACGTTTAGCGATAACGATGAAATACGGTAGTGTTAGGGGAAACCGAATCGCCGTATTCGAGCCACGTATTCGAATTGCATTGGATAACAGTTGTCAGCGTGAAGGAGCCACGTTAACGAACGTTCGGAGGACCCGGCACGGTTTACCTTTAGAGCGGACGTGGAGCCGTACTCCGCTGTCGCGCGCGTTAACGACCGGATGTGTACCGCGTGCGCAACTTTAATATGTCATTGGACGATGGACGTGACCGGGCGGGCGAGGGAGAGGGGGGCGGTCGGGGGCGCGGACTCGCGTTCAGACCAGATCGTCGGTCTTCCTGAGCTGCGCTTGTATGGCCGCGAACGTCTTGCCCTTGGTCTCGGGCAGCCACAGCACGCAGCACACGACCGAGAACAGGCTGAACACCGACGAGATCAGGTAGTTGCGGTACATGCCGCCGCCGTCGGCGAGCACGGGGTATATCTTGAGCGCGAGGAACGACACGATGGTCAGCGTGATGGTGTTGACCGCGTTCGCGATGGACCGCGTGTTGGACGGGAACAGCTCGCAGTTGATGGTGGACAGCAGCGAGCCCAGGCCGATGGTGTGCGCGACGGACAGCCCGCCGACGGCCAGCACGCACAGCCACCCGTACTCGGTCACGTCGTACACGGTGCACCGGTCCAAGTAGAAGTACGCGAATATGGCCGTGTCGAACACGAAGCACGACAGGCACGAGATGATCATCAGCGGCCGGCGGCCCAGCCGGTCGGCGAGCACGGTGGACGGCAGCGCGGAGAACAGCACCGAGCACGCGAACACCAGCGACAGCTTGTTGGCGTGCACGTCCACGTGCATCTCCGCGAACGTGATGGACGCGTACGATATGAGTGCGGTGACGCCGGCCATCACGCGGAACACGGACAGGCCCTGCACGATGATCAGTGCCTTGAGGCTCACCCAGTCGGTGAACAGCTCGGTGAACGACGCGTTTCGCATCTCCTTGCATATGCACTCCACCACCGAGTCCATCTCGTCGTCCACCGAGCTGCCCGTCTCGTCGCCGCGCAGCCACACCAGCGCTTTCTTCGCCTCGGGAAGCTTGTTCTTCATCACGTAGAAGTGCGGCGACTCCGGTATGGTGGCGAACAGCGCGCAGAACAGCACCGGGCCCACCATCATCGCGTACGTCAGCTGCCTGTAGTCCAGGTACATACCGGCCGCGTACACGAACAGTATGCCCACGTACATCATTATCTGGAACATGGTGCCCAGCGCGCCGCGGATCTTCGGGCCCGCGATCTCGCCCGCGTACACCGGCAGCACCGTGTACGCGCCCGCCGCAAGCAGTCCCTGCACGAACCTCACGGCCAGCAGCCCTTGGAAGGTGTCGACAAACAGCAGGGCCACCCACGTGGCCAACGCCATCGGCCCGATGATCTGCAGGCTGGGCTTCCGGCCCCACCGGTCGGCTATGAGACCGAACGGCAACGAGCCGATGATCAAGCCCCAGTCGATCACTGACACGAACCACGAGCTCTCGTCCACCGTCATCGGGATCGGGCTGTCCGGTCCAAGTAGTTCTTCCATAATTGGTGACGTCCAGCCCAGTATGATGCCCACGTTCATTATGGACAGCGACCCTACAGCAGATAACGTATGTGTTAATATGTGTGTCGTTACAGTACATCTCACACAAACACTTTAATGCAATCGCTTGAAGAACGGTGAACATATTGCACTTTGTTTTTTATAAACATTTCGACAATTGTTTCTGTCGACTATTTTCAATATTTGGCTACGCTGTGATTAATATTGTATTTTACCCAGGCGTTATGTGTGTCTGATAACAGTTTTACAAAAAATAATAGTTACTGATTTAATTCGGTCAATATGGATTATTGCAGCTTTTCATATTGCGTTTACTTATACTAAATGTTATGATTTCGCGCATACGATGTACACGATTTAATGTATTATTCAGTTTAATAACGAAAATATCGAAACGACACTATACTCATTTTTTAATAATAAGTAATATCTGATTTCCAATCAATAAATGTACTACCTATTATAAGTACAAACATTAAACCATGATTAGTTTAGTTAACCTATTAATTAAATTATTACACTTTAGATAATGTGAGTTGTATACGATATTATTAAATAATACTATAACAGTTAATATTACTTTTATAATTTAATAATTTAATCATTTAATCAGCGTTTCTAAGAAAAATTGAATTATAATAGATTGCAAATCTTGTTGCAAACGATGTATTTTAATACTTTTACATATAAATATTTGATCTGTAATGATGACATTCTTTTTTGAAAGTTTTTATTTAACTGTTATTAATATTTATTAACTTTACCATTTTATACGTTATAATTCTAGAAAAATTGTTTTTAATCGTTATGCTACTTATAGTTTTAGTCGTTTTTGGTACTGTCCTTTATTCTATAAGGATACTCCGAACAGTCATTGTTTTACAATAAATAATGCAAATTTATCAATTTTCGTTTGGTTAGAGTTAATAATTGTTGTCATTATTATTTGGTACATGTCATTAATTTTTCTGTTTAATAGGATCTATTAAGATAAAAGAAACTAATAAATTAAATAAATAGTATTATTTACAATACATTTCAATATACTTTGTGTTTGTGTTATACAGTGTGATTCACTGTTATGTATTTTGGTTATTTGAGATAATTATGATTTAATTAATTAAATACTTAAAAGTGGAAATTTATAGTTACACAGTTTTTTTTAAATAACTGCATCTAAGTACTTATGTTTCTTTAGTGAGAAATTTCACTGTATATTATGTTGTATCGATAAATATATCGATATGTAAACAATATAATTAAAGTTTGTATTTTTAACATGTATTAAAATAATATTTTACATAACTAATAAATTTAAAATCTGCCAGTCCATTCGAGTTCAATTTGTAAAGTTAGGTTTTTACATTATTGTTCTATATCGAATTAAGTAAACCCTATAGTTAAATTATTATTCAAAAAAAATTTCGCTAACAATTAGTCTACTAAAATATAACAAAGTATACTCAGATAATATAAATTAAAGATACTAATGACTTTTATTCAATATTAAATATATTTTGGTGGAGGTTTTGTATTTAATTACTTATGTCTAATGTAAATTACTTCGAGAAAATAAATGCGTTAACTTAATATTTTTTACTATTGCGCGAATTGATGTATTTTTATATTATTAATTTATATTTAATTTAACCTATTTATAGATATAAACATGTTATTAAAAACACTATATTTGAGCTTTAATAAGCGATTATTTAAATAAGTAAAAAATAATTGTTGGTTGGTGTATTCATTACTACCCAAAATTATTGACATTTATTTTTTTCATCTCACTTTATAGAGTAAGCTGTCCTCCTTGAATACTTTACCAATTTTTTTTTTTTTTTTTAATTATGATTTTATATAGAAATCACGATAATTATCTTAATATAATTTAATCATACTTAGGTAATTTAGGCGTTTATTCAACTTATATTTCCTTGATCTGATCATCATACAGCATAGCCACAGTAAAAAATATTTTTTAGATCAGAGTAACTAACACTAATTTATAATTTATTTTAATTAGAAAAATTTGTTGAATTAATTATTTTTTGTAAAGGTACTATATTTTATAATATATATTTTCTATCAGCATTGATCATTATTTATCAACTATCAATTATTGTACCTACTAATTAACAAACTTAGTATTTTATTTTTAATATAGACATTAAACTTTAATTAAGAGATAATTAGCATTTGTTTGTATTTAAATGTATACATATACATTACATTGGAATTTTCAGTTTTATTGCTTCTATATTCTTTTTTTAACCATAAAATATAATTTAGGATCCTTATAAATTTTTAAAAAATTAAAAAATGCCCATTAATTTTGCTAATCTTTCGTATATAGCATTGTATATTTTTATTTTTAGACTATACATCTATGTACCTATACGATTTGTCAGTTATCTTATAGATACTGATTTATGATTACTAATCAATATTCGTTGACTTGTAATTAATAATAACGAAATTAATTTAAAAAATATATTTCAACTAATTAAGTAATGTTATATACCTATTAATTAATTTAAGTAGTCGTAATACAGATGCCAAATATGTCGTTAAATGTTAACACCATCGTTTAGTTAAGACAAATTGATAACATATAACATTTAATAATTATTAGTTATTATTCAAATAGAAAATAAAATAAGTACCTGCTTAAGATTTTATTGTTATGAATTTTTATACCATATTTACATATATTTTCAAATTTATTATATTCATTTGTTGAGATATATCAGATATTTTTTTGTTGCAAATAACAAACAAATATACAAATAACAATATATATTGTTATAGGTTGAAATTGATATTATTTATGAAAAATGTCGATGTCCTATTTTGTGTTAAAATTATTTATTTGTAGTTAATTAAATAGTATATGCTTTTATCTTAAGTTCAATGTACATATTCTAAACAAAGTTATTTATGGAAAATATTATCAATATAAGAATAACAATAGAGGGATGTATTTCACTATAATAAAAGGTATTTTTATTATTTGACAAAAAGTAAACTCTTAATATTAAGATAAAAACAGGAATTTTAAAATTTTACCATAGAATACATATTATTAGTTATTTTTCATAAGTAAATTTCTAACCGTGAACAAGACTTTGTATTTTGTTTAATTTGAGTATAAATTTACAAAAAATTTATATTATTTTTAATGGTTTGCCAAAGATTAATTAATTTAGCTTAAAAAATATTAATTTTAAACACACTCTCATAATTTGAAAAAACAGCTTAGTTATTCTTGTTGGAAATCATATAATTTAATTTAAACTATAAACTTCAAATCAAATACAGTATGATTTAATCTTCCTTACCTGCTGTTGCTGCTAAAAATTGTCTTATAACTCCTTTGTTTAACATTTTTTTTTTTTTTTATTATAAATTAGAAATTTAAGACTTATAAAAAGTTATTCACACGAAAATTTGAATATAAATAAATAATCGATCAAGTGTAATATGTTAGGTCCGTTACGCGAGATTATCTTTACGTTACGGTCTTACATCCACTCGGCAGTGAAATTCAGTAATAAATGTTTTATTTAATCATTTTTTACCGCATGTGTGTATGCTTTATGTATATGTGTAGGTTATGTGTGTACTAATGTCCACGACCGAACGATGGCGCAGACAAATGTAGAATAGCTTGTAGTTATGTTATGTAGTAACCGTAGGTCAGAAATTTATCAACCGAACTCTTATCTCTTAAACTTGCGAAAACCAATCAGCCGGCAGGCGGCATACAACTTTAGAGCATGTATATAATCCTTAACAAATGAGAGTCACGTGTTTTGATCGACACCTGTAATTGCAGATCGCCACACACGCTTTTGATATTTAATGATGATAAGGAATTGTAATAAGAATAAAGGAATTCGATTTACAATAAAAATAAGTCGTGAATACTAGATATTAAGAATGTTTTTGAAACAACTAAATTTGAAAATTGTCAGGACACAAGTAGCTGAATGAAAAATAAAATAATAATATAAACGATTAGTTAGTTTTTTAATAAATATTATCTAATTACTATCTAATTTTGAATGTACTTTTTTCGTCAAATTGATGTCCACTTGGCATTTAATATTTACAATTATATAAATAATTTGAAAATATTTATGGCTTAAGAGAAATAATAGTCTAATAAGAACTATTCTCTAAGACGCACATTTTTCACGTTTTATATTTTTTGCTATATTTTTCATTTAAAGTTAATGTATTGCAATAATTTAACATAATGAAAATTAAATATAATAATTTTTATATTATTTTTCATTGAATAATATTCAAAATATGACTTATGCTTTTATTAGGTTACATATTTTATCAAATATTAATAAATATTTATATTACAACGTCTGTTCAATCATATATTCAATGTGTACAATTATCAGAATGTATGTGAGATATTACTCTTATAAGTAATTTATTTTATTGTGCAATTGTAAATAAAATATCCCATTCTATAGTATTTAAATAATTATTTCATTAGTAGTATTTGACAAACTAGCATATATTTTAGCAATAAATATTCTATTTGTTACATTCCGAGCTACTATTTAATATTGTATTAGAAGAAACACTATTCTTGGACTTTTATTAAACTGATCTTAGAAAATGTGTATCTATGTAAGTTCAATAAACTTGTTTTATAGACCGCAGTTGGTAATGGTAAATAAAATTAACGAATATCCAACAGACTACATTCCCTCATTTAATAGTTAACGTATTTTTTTATTACTACTATACAATTTGTCAAAATCAGAATTGCATCAATAATGCAATATTAATAAAATAAAAACTATAAAATATTGTTTTAAAATAATAATAATTTATTTTTAATTTGAAATTAACACAAATTTCAAGGATGAAGTCTTAAAAAAGTCTTGAGCATACGTTAATGAGTAAAAAGAGTAAGTGGGATTAATTTTTATCCTATAATTTATTTTGTCTATGAGCAATAAGATTAGCTAATAAAATAAAGTTACGAATTTAAAATCAATAAAATGCAATTTAAAACTATTGTAGAATTTTGCATAAGACTTTATACATTATTATATTTATGAATGTCGCATCCATTGAGTAAAATTGTTCATTTCATAAAAAGTTATCTAGTTTATGAAATGGAAACCATTTTTTTACACTTCGTGAAATACAAAATTATTTCATCAACTGCATAATTTTTCATAAAATTGACATAAGATTTTTACACCTTGTAATTTTTTTTCGTCAAATGGCCAGTCACTACATGAAATAAAAATATAACCAATACTTTTCAACATAAAAATTACTATCCAATAATATTATAATGGTCAATTTTGTAACTTATCTAATGTTATTATCTGATTTATGACCTAGTTTCAGTTTGCAGTTGATTTGTTAATATATTTATCTTTAATACGTATGATCTTCGTATACTATGATGTAGTAGTGTGCACTTGAAAGAGTGAATTAGTACATTGTGCAATATTATGCATTAATGTTCAAAACAGGTAATTGTAATAAAGTGTTAATTGTAAAGGTATGGTTTCGTTTCTGCAGTTGACTGCGGCAGCAACTGCACGCAGCTGCTTCTGTTGCGGCTGCATTCAATAGTAGTGGTTATGTTTTGACAGTTGGCTGTTTGCAGTTTACAAATAAATATTTTTTAATATTTTCCTAACCATAGAACATGGAGGACGTTAGGCAAATAGTCTTGTGACGTATTATTGAAGAAGTGGAGTGTGATGAAGAAATCATATATTTGTTACATTTAGAAAAAGAAAAAAGAAAAAAGAACCGGATGGGCTTCGCTCTGTTGTACACTTGGGGGTGGAGTGCGACTCTTCATAGGATAGGTCATTATAAAGGATTTGTTAAATTTGAATTCAATGATAGGCATCATTGTATACGAAAAACGATTCTGAACGGAGATGATATGTTAGTCTAGAATATAATACATTGTTATTTATAAATATTGTAATAAGTATATTTTATTTTGAAACGAAAAATTTAGAAAAATTGTCTATAAATAAGTCAAAATATGTCAAAATACTTAACCATGTATATAAAGATGTCATTATAAAGATTTGGTGAAAATTTCAAGTTGTTGCAGTTTTTCGTTTTTGAGTTAGAGCATTTTAAAAAAAAACCTATATCTTTGTCAGTCTAGAATATTATAAATTATATAATTATGTCGAAAACTGGTTTTGCGTAAAAACTCCCGTTTTTCCCAAATTTTTTTATGGTTTTTCCCGTCGCATTTAAAAAATATTGGAAATTTTTTACTTTTGACCCCCCAAAGTACCAAATAGATTCACTTTTCTTTCAGAAAAGTTGCTACATAAGGCAATCGAAGCATTTTTACTGCCCCAAATCGTGTCGACAGACACAAAAAAAAAAAAAAAAAAACACACATCATTGTAAAATCAATACATTCTTCACTCCGTTCAGAATCTAAAAATAAGATATTAACAAAATGTCTTCCATAATTCGTTACAGGACAGCAAAGATCCTTATAAGTATAGTATAAATAATTGTGTGTTAATTCTAGTACTAAAATATGAAAGAGTACCTTCAGATCCTGGAAATATAATCGGTGCCATCATAAACCGAAAAAATTAAATGAACAAGATAGGAAATGAACATGGTTTATTATAAGGATGGTTTGGATCAGGAAATTTGCAAATGGCCACATCAAATTTCATTACGGTTGTTCAAGTAAATCAAAACAAAAAAATAATTCTTCATAAAAATATTGCTACTACATCGGAGGATCTAGGGTATTTTAGTTGTTCGTGTTAAGGAAAATGTAATAATTACTGTTGTGTTTGCTATAAATCTAAAATAAAATGTATTAATCATTGTCACAGTTCAACAACTATACATTTAAATAAATAAAAATAATAAATAACTTTTGAAAAATAAGATATTAATTTGTGTTGGTATTTATTACATTGTGATTTTTTGTTTTTTTTTTAATAATTTGTTTAAAATTCATATTGTAGAAATCGTACATATTAGTTTTCATGTAAAAAATAATAGTTATATTTTTAATAGGATTTTATTAGGCTAATTATATTAAATAAGTGACACCATTGACCATTATAATATTATTAGAAAGTAATTTTTAGGTGAAAAATATTAGTAATATTTTTATTTCACGAATTGAGTGGTCATTTCTTGTAAAAAATTACACGATGTGAAAATCAAAAAATGGAGAAGTCGTTTTACGCCATATAACCGCTAATACACTCAATTACACTACTGATCACTTTATAATGGAATCTGTTTGATTTTATTATATTTTTAGTATAATTTTTAAGTTTCAAAAAATAAATCACATAATCCTTGAACTATACGACTACAGTCTAATTTTAGAATTAGTAAAATATAGCGAAACACTATATATTACAATAAATTGTATTGTTCACATTGTTGTTTTTTATTGATTATAAATAGGATATTATAGTTGCTATTACTTTAGTTAGATAGTATTGTATAAAATACATTTAATAACACAAGATAAATTTAACTGAGAAAACCTATTTAATGCACAATTTATCATGTGCTAAATTTTAAATATTGTCATATAGTATGGCTGTATTGATCATTTATATGATATAACACTGGTTTATTTACTTATTCTAAAATCTAATTCTGTAATCTAAAACAAATATAGTTTGAGTATTAATAATAAAGTTTATTTAAAAACCGATAAAGTATATTACTCTGGGTTTGTTGTTATACATTTCTCTTTTTCTTTTCATTTGTTATTTTTTCTATGTATTTTAAGTTTACAAAAAAGTAATTTGATAATAGAATAACAATTAAAATGTTTGTTACAAACTATTAAATATTGTGTTTCATTTACCAAAGAAGACAAAGTGTCCGTTTTATTCACTTTTTATGCAATTTTTTTTTTTTATAATTGAATCAGGTTACAGGTTATGCAAACGATATAAATCTATTTTTTTAATACCTACAAAATTGAAGATTGTGTAAAGGTCATACCACGAACTACTAATTACTTACCAATGATATTATTATTTACATTCTATAAAGTATATAGGTTTAGAAGTCTGTAAAATGACATATCATTACGGTTACGAATGAACTTCTAAGGTAAACAATTTAAAACAAAATATGTTTTAAATATAGTTAATAATTAATCTATTTTCTATAACAATAAATACAACTCAAAGCGTATTTATCATTATCTTTAGTCTTAAATTCCTTAATAGGTCAATTTTTTTCTATGTTATTTGCTAAAATAAAAACTCGAATGAAGAAAATATGCTTTATGGTATTGCGTTTATCATAATAATTTTTTGGAAACATTTTCAAACATAAGAAATGAAGATCATTTTTGATTGAAACAAGGAATATATTAGGTTTTTCGGGAGGGAGGGTTGTATGCATACACAATTTTGACCAGAATTTAAACAGTTTTTCTTGAGCTATTTCTAAAAAATTGAAATGTTCATGTTTCCTATACTTTTTTTCGAAAATCAATAAAATAATTATAGTTTGATAAAAACATATTCTTTATATAATTTCCATCAACTATTAATTAATTTAAAAAATAAATCTCTCAAAATAAAAATTGTACGTACGTTTGAATATTACATTCGAACAAAATTATAAAAATCCCGGAAAGTCATTACATTTTTGCTGTAAAAATTTATAAAATATTTAATTTTCATATTTACCATAAGGACTGAAAATTGGACATAAGATGTTTTATATAATTTTATTTGTATCCAAAATAATAAATTAATAATGAAAAAGTTGCAAAAATTATTTAGGTATAAGTGTTACAAAATGAAATTTTAAAAAAATCGGATTCTTAAACAAATTTCTATTAAAAGAAATTAGTTATTAGGCTTAAAATATTTCATATTTTTGAAATATTTTAAATAAGTTTGTGTTGTTTATAGGTACTAAAAATGTTAATTTTTTCCAAATTTTAGATGTTATTATTTTTGTTGCGGAAATTAGAACATTAAAAATCCAACCTATCATTTTTTAAAAAATTGGTTCTTTTAGATTCTGAACGAAGTAATGGAATCTATTGGTTTTACAATGATGTGTGTGTTTTTTTTATTTTTTAAATTTTTTATTTTTGTGTCTGACGACACCTTTTTTGGCAGTAAAAATGCTTCGATTTGCCCAAACAGCAACTTTTCAGAAAGAAAAGTGAATGTAGATGGTACTTTGGAAAGTTAAAAATTCAACTTTTTCAATACTTTTTAAAAAAATCGAAAAAAACGATAAAAAAAATTACGAAAAAACGGGAAATTTTACACAAAATCACGTTTTTACAAATTATATATTTTTTAAAATGCTCTAACTCAAAAACCAAAAATCGCAACAACTTGAAATATTCACCAAATCTTTATATTGGCGTTCTCTATACATGGTTAAGTTTTCAAAGTATTTTGACATATTTTAAATTATTTATAGACAATTTAGTTTTTCGATTTTTGTGAATTTTTTTTTTAAACAACTATCAAATTTAATTGGCAGACCGAAAACTCTTGAAAAGTTAACACAAGGTTTATAATAAGTTAAACTTATTATAACTAAAAAATTTTGAAGATGTTGAAATTATTTAATTTATCAATTACATAAATCCATTGTTAATTTTAAAAGTTGCAATCAAGTATCAACGTCAACGTCGTCAACATGTGTAATGACCAACATACATTATACGATATCACATATATAAATATTAAAATTGATGCTATATGTTAATATAAGGTATTATTATAATAACTAGATGAATTATTTTTAAATAATTTAACTATGTCACTGTATGCAACTGCCAACCCATCCTAATTGAAAAATATATTTATCGTTTTAAAATAAAATATACTTTTTACAATATTTATAAATAACAATGTATTATATCCTAGACAAACATATTAACTCCGTTCAGAATCGTTATTCGTATACAATGATATCTATCATTGCATTCAAATTTAACAAATCCATTATAATAATGACCTATCCTATAAACGAGGTGCACTCCACCCCCAAGTGTACAGCAAAGCGAGGCCCATCCGGTTCTTTTTTATATCAACCATCTTTAGAAATATAAACTGATTCTCTGACATATTTCACTCAGAATCATTTTTTTTCGACAGCAATAATTGTAATAATTGCTAATAATCGTAGTATACTGGTTTCAAGCTTAAAAGACAAATATAGCAATACCATTCATTCATTCCTGTATCCCACTCGATC